>JAPYZF010000494.1:0-63186 GCA_030523045.1 Meteorus cinctellus | reverse complement strand
TTGCTTAGTGTCTGTAAAGTGTCCAGGGTGAAAACTTAGCTCAGCGCGCTGAGTAACTTACTCAGCCTACTCAGCGCTTAGTTCGGCTGAACACGCTCAGTAACACGTATTCTATGGTGCTGCCTCCATTGACAATATTTGGTATTTTCTGATTCCTCAAACTTTTCAGTGTTGGTATTACCTAAATTTGATTTTTTTGTTCGCAGCACTACCAACGCTCTTTTCGATCCACGGATCCTTTTCCGGTCGAATGAGAAAATGACTGGCTTCAGTGAAAAGGTTTGTGCATCAAGTTTTAACCTTTTCCAGAAGCATATCGCGACCAAAAGCATTGTTACATCTTCATAAAATACCGATTATATTATTCTATTATTTAAAAGAAAAATTAATGCATGAAGTTTTGTAAAAGTGATGCGGTTATGCACCATGTCAACTGTGGTCGTACACGTGTTCACGAAACGAATCCGCTCCCCTATCATAAAATTAATTTTTTACTATAAATAATTCTCTTGAATGAATTCATTATTCAAATCAATTAACAATGTTCCAATTAAATTCATTTACGAGCTTAATGATCCTTGTGGTGGAGTTTGTGCGATCAGACTTTACAAAGTTATTTGTCAGTAAGACCTGACATCAAAAGTGAGGTTATTAATGCGCATATAGCCAACGAAAATAACTACGTTACGGGCCCAGCTCTTTTTTTTAGAATTTCCAAAATTGTAAATAATATGTTATGGTCTTTATTTTTCAGCCAATTTTGATCGATGGCCGTGGCCATTTGCTCGGTCGCTTGGCGGCAATCATCGCCAAAACTATTTTGCAAGGCAATCGAGTTATCGTCGTTCGCTGCGAGCAATTGAATATTTCTGGGAACTTTTTCCGGTATGGTCACTATTATTGAACATAAATTTGGGTTTGATTACTGAACTTCAATGGTATGATTAGTTCCAGTTCAAGTGGATGTCTCTAACGTGGTATAATTATGATTTCAGGAATAAATTGAAGTTTATGTCATTTCTCCGTAAGAGATGCAATGTAAATCCAGCCCGTGGACCTTTCCACTTCCGTGCTCCCAGCAAAATTCTCTGGAAGACCGTACGAGGTATATTTCACAACTAATATTCTTACTTGTATCAATTCAATTGAGTGATCATTTTCATGATGCGTTTGAAATTTTTTACCTACATTATTTGAGTTCAATGATAGAAATTATTCTCTGAGTTTTTCATAATTTTCTGCATTTATTTTCTAATTACGATTCTTGTGCTTAAAAATATTTGTATTTTATGTAAGGAATGATTCCACACAAAACTGGACGAGGCAAGGATGCACTCAGAAGATTGAAGGCCTATGAGGGGTGTCCACCACCATATGATCGCAGAAAACGCGTTGTTGTTCCTGGAGCCATGAGAATCATGTGCCTGAAACCAGGCAGAAAGGTAAAATATTTATTTAATTCCCGTGGTTCAATAAGCTTGGTTTTACTATGATGGTAAGGTAATTTGCGCCTGAAGTCTGAATTTTAATTCAGACGTGATGATAGATTTGAACTGAGTAATTATCCGAAATCCACTTACATTAGAGACAATCATGCTAGATTGCATACTAATCAAAGATGATATTTATATTTTCAGTATTGTCATGTCGGCCGTCTATCTCATGAAGTTGGTTGGAAATACCAAGCCGTCGTTCGTACGCTGGAGAATAAGAGGAGGGTCAAATCTGTTCTTGATTTACAAAAGAGAGATAAACTCAGGGTAACGATTTGTTTTCTTATTTCCAATGTGGATATCGTACTAAATCTTTTTTTCACAATGATTGATGTTATAATTTTGATTTTTAGAAACTTACCAAGGAAGCTGGAGAGAAGATCGCCAAAAACGCTGCTCCTTTCACCACCGTCATTAATAGTTTTGGTTATAATTGAACGGATGACGATAATAAAGCTTTTTAAACAATAAACTAAAACATTTATTCAGCATCGTTGATTCTTCGCATTACCCACAAATCATTTTGATATCAAATCATTTTTATTAAGCTTTTTACAAATATACACAGGTATCCTGTTCGATTGCAAAGTAAAACATTTCAGTCATCCACCGGGAAAACCACTGTGCCAATTTTATCATCGCCATCATCATCGTCATGTACTTCTTCCTCCTCAGAATTTGATGCATTTGTATCATGATCGGCTATACGATACGAACCTATATCCATCGGTACCGTTCCAATACCATGTTTGTTCATATTTTGAGTGAGTTGTTCAATAGCGTGTTTCGTTTGAATTTCCTGAAAATATGAAAACAACTGGAATCAATAATTTACCCCAAAATATCATAACTAACTCAAATATGATGAACTCATTTCAGAAAATACCTTCAATTTCTCAGTTTGCTCTATTTGTAATTTAAGTGATTCATTCAAACTCAAAATTTTGGCCGCTCCATGTACAATTAATGGTGGAGTAGCTGCTGTATTTTCCCAATGATTATGTTTTCTCCGCATTTTTTCTTTCATTGGATCATGAACATTACTCAATGTTGTTTTATGTGGCATATACTTTTCTTTTTCTTTTTTTCCCTGATCACCGGGTTTTTCGACTTTGTCTATGATATATTGAACATGCTCCAATACCGGTGGATTTTCTTTTTGCATCGCCTCTATTTCAATCAAATCTTCTGGTTTAATCAGCGACTCTTCGGGTGGTAACTGTATGATTTTTTTCTTATGAACGCCTGTCCCCGTCGGCTGTGACCAAGAATTGAGGAACAATTTGGTATTGAACTTCACACAGAGATTGAAAGTAAAAGAGAATATTCAACAATACCTGTGCCAAAATTTTGAGCGGATCAGTCTCATCATCAACGTCCAATAGCACAATTTGTGATGACGTTTTATTGTCATATTTACCCGTCCATTCCAATTCATTCATAGCACTTTTACCTTCAGACACGATATTGAGACGAGACAAAAGACTAGCTGCTTTCTCAACATCATCACGGTGAGCAATTTCATTTTTTATTTTGTCGCGGAATTTTATAATTTTCTCACCACGATCTGGTAATTTCAATACAAATGACCTAAAATAATCCATAATAATTAAAGCATCACCAGCCATGATTCAGACAACAAAGCTCTTTGATATACTCGTACCTATTTGCAAGAAGTTTATTTTGTCTCAGGAGAATATCATTTAATTCAATCATGCTTTTATTTTCCAGTCTATCAATATACCCCTGACCTTCTTTTTTCGACGGTTGAATCTCTCCTGGTATTTTCTTCATTATTTCGCCGGGTTGCATTGTGTCAATATAGAGAGCTCACAGTCTCCGAGTAAATAGACAAATATGAGTTCACAATGTAGAAGATGTGTTTTCATTCATGTGTACATCCAGAAACTGCTAACTCCTTCTCTTGCTTGACTTATGCCAAGTGCTACGCAATTATGTAGAAAATATGTGCCAGACATGCCATTCGTTCTGTATTCAATTGAGGGTTTTGGGATTTTTCCAATCCAGTCAATTGCGGTTAGTTTATTATAATTTTCTCCTCCTATTATATAAATTTTCATCTGCGATTCTGAAATTAAAATCAATCACCGATATATGGATAAAAATTAATGAATATCTACTTCGATACGTTGATTGACCAAGAATCCAAACCTTGTTCATATACATGAGCAATTTTGTCTAAAATTTCGAAACAACAACAAAAATCCACACCATCCTCATTTTCGGCGCCCTTCATATCAAATGCAACGGCTATTAGAAAGCTTGTGTGTGTGCTGTGTGGCGTTTTTTACAAACATAAACATCTTTCGCCCAACCCAATTCAGAGAGAACGCCACTGCAGAGTTTAACCAAATGAAAGACCGCTAATTTTGAATACATAATTTACATCCGTTTTCGATTCAGCATAACAGTTTCTTTCCCCCCTTTTAGTATCACAAACAAAAATAAATATAAAACAAATGATCTCACTTATCTCATTCAAGTGGGAAACATCCCACATATTTCCTTTTTCACAGATAAAAAAAGATATTTTTCTATTTGGATTGAATTTGTTTGTCATGATTTTCAATGCTCGTAAAATTTCATAATATATGAAATTCAACAGGCCAATGAATTATTTATGCCACAATTTTACGAGAAGGAAGCACAACTTTCATGTGTTGGTATGACAGAGAATACAGAGATAATTGAGATGATTAGTGGTTTGACTTTTGTGAAATACAAGCGCCACCCCATGAGTCTGTCAGACGAAAAACGTGGCGTGAGTACTGTCATCATGTTTTCCTTTCTCTCTCTCTTACTATTCTCTATATTGCATGTGTACACAATAATAGAGCTGTAGAACGTCGAGTTCACGCGGTAATGACAGGTGAATATGTGATTGAATAGTGCATGCATTTAACCGTCATCAATAGCAAAATACATTAATCATTACTACTCGACATATATATATATAATTGAACGTATATACCACTGACAATATTAACCTAAACTCTTGGAATATTGGCTAATAGACCTTTTATTTGGTGTACGTGGTGTACTGAAAATATAACTTGGTGGAATATATATATGTATTTCACATAAGAAAGTTTTGAATACAAATGTTTGTTGATGACAGAATGCCCTTTAATTTTTTCATCTAACCATGACCACGCATTTATCATCATTGCAACTATTTATTTATTATCAATTTATTATTAAAAGTAGAATAGTTATATGATGTAGATGAATTGATAAAAGAACGGAGTAAATAAATCGGAAAATTTTCGGCGAGGTTGATGAGACATGAATTACAATGGAGAAACGATCAAGAGTGAAGAGCATACGTCCAGCTGTCCAATGGATAATAACCCACTCATTACCTGTGAGTTTACAATTTTCATTGGCAATTGTTTGATTTAAATGGACAATTTTATCGGAATTATTGGATCATAACCTTTTGTGGAGATCTATGTCAATGTTGAATGTTTTTATTGATTTATATCTTATATGAGTTATTTGTATGTTTTATTTCGTTGTAGATGCTGGTGAGGAGGCATTATTCACGTCGATTAAGCATAATTTAGCGCAAGGATTGAAAGCCGATACCGTTGAGTGGCGGAGGTCATTTGGTAGACCGTTAAAAGTAGTCAGACTTGGTGCATCTTTTGTACCATTCTCAAGTAATTGTTTGCCGACGGTAGAGAAAGATTTTAATTTGATAAAACAACCAATATTCCATGTTTATTGGAGTGATTGTTCCGTAAGTTTTAATTATCAAATTCATCGATAAATAGTTTGGGTATAGTCATGAACTTCCACAAAATTCATTACATTTTTCTTTGACGTATTGCCTAGGATTTGGATGTATATAAATTGTCAGTAAAAGATGATATAGACAGTTGGCTGAAGACATTACGTCAACATAATATTAATGATTGGATGATTGTCTTAGTAGAGTCTTATGATGGGAAAAAAACAAATAAATTGATACCGCGTACTACAGTTCTCGACAAAGTTCGCAGCGATTTTGCTACGAAACTCGGCGATAGGTGAATATAATATTGATTTGGTTGCAAAATGAAAAGATGTACACATGCATTGATTATTCCTGATTATAATGCAATCAAATTTTTTGGCGCTAGATGCTTATCTGTGATCAATCCAATAAAATCAGAATCACGGTCAGCGGAATCATGGAGAGGTTTGATATCAAGAATGCGATATTTTATGCTCATTGCTTATGATAAAAGGCTCTCACGTTTTGAAGAAATTATAAGAGAACAAAGGGAACGGAGAAATGAAGTCAGTTGGAATTTCTGTCGGTACTTTCTTCTTCAGGTAATAATTTATTTTATCGGGATGATGACTAATGGAATACTATAACGATTGAAAATTTTATGAATACATATATGATTACATACATCTATTTATACATTCAGGAAGAACTGGCTTTTGTATTGGAAATGTTGGGCGTGTATGACGAAGCATTGGTTCAGTACGATGAACTCGATGCTCTATTCACACAATTCATTCTCAATTCCGAAATTGGCGGTATGTCTATCACTGCATATATAATTTGCTTTTCTATCATGCATGACTCAAGAATAAAGTTGTAATATTTGATAATATATAAGTATACAACATTAATTCTTTTTATTTATAATTGCAGAAACTCCTACATGGTTGCATACATTTCAAAGTCCATTGAATAATTGGGCTGGAATAAATTTGAAAGGAACTGTAGATTTTCATTTGAGAAATTTGATTGCTCAATGTAAAGTTTCATTATTAGATTTTAGGAGTTACTTATTTGGTAGACAATGTGCTATGTTACTTTTACTTAAGAAACCGTGGGAGGTTTGTCATCGAATTTATATCAAATTCAAAACTATCTACTCATATAACGTAATAAGATTTCATATTGTTTTTGTTTGCAGGTCGCACAACGATGTTTGTCATTTGTATATAATACTCTGAGTGAATTAAGAATACTAGAAGTGTTACGACCAAAAGGATCCGTTGAATGTTGGGCTGTTCTATGTGCATTAGAAGTTTTAAATATATGCCAATTGAGAGCTTCAAATAATGATAATGGCTATCAACTCGATCTCTGTGCTGTGCATGCTGCAGGTTTATGGACACTTGCAAGTCATAAAGTTAGAACCATGAATTCATTTACATTTACATTTCATTTTTCTCTTCTGTTTTTCACTCTATTTCATATTAAATTGATCTAATTCATTTTTTAGTTAGGTGAATTGGGAACATTATGTGGATTAATGCCGGGGAATGAACCGTCAAGTGAACAACTTCATATAGTTGTATATCTCATAGCAGGCATAGGAGATTCAGATACAGAGGCTAAAGGTGAAATGACGCCCACTGACAAATTAAAAGGGGCATTATCATCGAAAGATACATTTAAGAAACAGTATCTCGAATACGCTGAACTTGCTATGGGAACTTACAAATATGTTGGTAGAATAAGATCAGCGAGGTTTATCGGTAGAGAATTGGCACGCTTTTATGGTGATCTAAATGAAAATCCGACGGCTGTGGCATTTTTATTGGATGCTCTAAATACATATATCGATGAGGGTTGGCATGAATTGGCAGCGCAAACTCGATTAGAACTCGCACAATGTTACAAAAGAATGGATGACATTGAAAGATATATTAAAGTTTGCAGTATGATTGCAAGCGAAAATGTTTTACACATGACTGTCCGTAATACGTATTTTGAGGAGATGTTGGCGTATATGAAAATGTTACCGGTTAATGAAACAGTGATAACAGAACTCGAGGGAAGTTTTTCAATAACAACTGTGGAAGTGAATGTCACAGATAAAGTCATTCAGAATTGTATTGTCAGTATCAATATTACATTAAAATCATTATTACCAAGACCTATCGAATGCACTCGCGCTGTTATATCTACTGAAGAAATCCAAAGAACTATGAAACGTAAAACTGGGAAGCCACAACCAGAACCACAAATAAATCTGTGAGTTGATTATTCACGAAGGAAGTTTATTTCATTAATAATAATTCCATATGCTAATATATCGAATTTTTTTGCAGATTATCCAAATGGACACTGGATGACGCAAAACAAAATAATCCATTATTAACTCAAATACCAGTTCATTCTTATTTAGATTATAAAGAAGACAAATGTCTCCACTCAGCTGGTGTTATTGATAGGGATGGTGAACAATTGTTATTGAGGCGCTCTGAAAGCACAAAATCACGTCGACCACCCATAAATCCGAAAGGAGATATTAACAATGCGAACAATTTAACGTGTGGCACTTTTATATTGCAACCGGGTATTAACAAATTCACTGTGACAAAACATGTTGATCAACCGAATTATTACAAAGTGAATCAATTATCATTGATCATTGAGGATAAATTAGAATTTCGATCCAAAATTATAAAACCAAGATTGTGCTATGAAATCAGTAATACGCAACCAAGTGTATCGGTGATTAGTCGTGACTTCGTTGCGGGTTTAATTCAAGATGCTGAACTAGTAGTATCGAGTGGTAGTGTTAAGCTCAATACTGGTACAAAGTTGAAATTATCAGCACCGCGTGGCTTAAAGTTTAAGCTGGCTGAAAGTACAAATCCGATGTCAAGTGAATTGGAGATATCTTTACCCGATACCGAACCTTTCAAAACTGTAAAATATAAATTAAAAGTATTAGCTGATTTGCCACCGAAAAAAGATTCATCACCCATTGAACATAAGGTCAGGTTCTCTCTGATATCAAATTTCATTCTATTTTCAAATGTTTGTTTGACGATTATTTTTTTTGCAGTTGAATATACGATCTCCATGGGGTATCGATGAAAATATATCGCTACATTTCGGAGCACCATTGATGTCATGTATGACTCTTCATACAGCGAAACAGCGGAAATTTTTACAAATAATTGTTACTGGCTTAACAGTGCAACTAGTGCAGCTAATTGATCCCGAGTTGACGACTAGCAGTTCCGTTGATGTTAACTTGAAGAATCTAAATCCTATTGCTGGACAAAAACTCGTGATTGGCAATGGTGTTAAAGTGTCTTTCATGTGGGAAATGGAATTAGGCCGTGATGAACAATCAATGCCACCATTGAAAATGGACTTTCGTGTAAAATATTTTGGCATAAAAAATAATGATGATACTGATGAGTCAAGTGTCGACGATGACCCATTGCATATAAATAAATTAGAAGAATTGGAAAAGTCATGTCATACGTATCGATGCAGTTTCGAAGTTACAAACTATGTGGTAAGAAAATGTTTGGTGTCATTATTTTGTAAATGCGTGCATGAATCCTTGAATAACTGTCCGAAAATTTATTTTGTCTTTGATGATCCTTTTTCTCGCCGTTTTCAATTACTGAATTGATTTCTTCTTCAGACAATGTTTACCGTAATTTCAAAAGTCGAAGCTAGTGGAATCAGTGAATTTTGCCGTGCTGGCAGCATGTGTCATCTTTGTCTAACGGTGTTGCGCATGGTACCCAGCACTAATTCAAATCCCGCACCTCAACTCATGTATGAGGTATTGGCTGATCAATCAATGTGGGCTGTTTGTGGTCGTACTGCCGGCATAATTACACTCGATACTCTTGATCGTCAAACTGTTACGTTGGACGTTATGCCTTTAACCAGTGGATATTTGCCCTTGCCTGTTGTACGATTGTCACGATACATTCCCGCGATCGAGACTAAAAATGGTAAGTGCTCACCTTGTCAATTTCATTTCTATGATATAAACGTGAAATTTTATGTGGTATGAGTGTTGCGTAATTTTATTCCATTCTAGACAAATCTCGGAATGCCGAAATAGCTGGTGGTCCAAGATTGAAACCATTTAGCCCAGGTCAAGTATATAATGCCAGTAAAGCGCAACAGGTCCATGTCCTACCAGCGGTGCCATCAGAATCCAATTAATAAGCCCAATGAATAATTCAATTTATGACAGCATTAGATTACACACCAATTACTTTGAATATAATTTCTTTACCGTGTCGAAGAAAGAAAAAAAACAGAAAGTCGAAAAAGTATTATTCATCTGGAATAAGACAAATTGTGTGCCATTCATAATCAAATGACAATAGACATATAGATATTGTATACATACATATATCTATATCCATTTCTGTTCATTGTATATCAGCTTTGTAGTGCTGTTCGACGTTGAAAAATATAAAGATATTTTTGAATAACTCGTGTGGGATACAAAATTTTCCGAATATAGCTAAATCATTAACCTGATTTTTTTTCAAACTCAACATTGTAAATATAAATTTCAACGTAATACTCTGAATTAATTGACTGTGAGCATATAAATTATAAACATTTCTCAGTTCTTTTGTTAAGATTAGTTGATAATTTTGAGTTGATGTTAAATGAGTTGAATCCATTGGATGTTGATCGAGGGATAAATAAAGAACAAAAATTCCCTCATTCATTTTCATTCAA
The DNA here is from genome assembly GCA_030523045.1 of Meteorus cinctellus. Lineage (NCBI taxonomy): Eukaryota > Metazoa > Arthropoda > Insecta > Hymenoptera > Braconidae > Meteorus > Meteorus cinctellus. The sequence goes on along the minus strand of JAPYZF010000494.1, from coordinate 53,205 downwards.
TTCCCAGTTGAAACTTAGCAAATTGAGAATGTATTTGAATATTTACATTGCCGAATTGTCTCGGTGTATCCATCTTACATTGTAAATCGAAAAATTTATATTAAAAATACGTGTCAATAAGAAGGTAATGGTTGTTGAGTTAATAATAATCCAAAGCGCCGTTTCATCGTTATTCGCTCTCTCGAGTACTTGTCTTCCGGTGAAAATCGTGCTGCGATAAACAGAAGAACTTCACATGAACAACTTGAAAAATTTATATTAATAACAAATTAATGGAAGATGATGGCTTTACCTGGATGTGCAGACAGTGTAGGCATTCCATTTGGATCCACTTTCTGTAATGCAATTGTACATTAATGTTTTTGGAGAAATATTTGTGCAAGAAATTTGAGGTTATCCTATTGAATGAATGATATTGAATGGAATTATAATTCAATGTATTACCTTCAATGTATAAACGCGCTCGCCTTTTTCGTTTCTATAATACATGAGATACATTGTTATTAATTATTGAAATCAACGTCGAAATTTTTATTTACGCCAGTGCTCGCGTAATATTGTTATATTCGTCCCACCGGAAGAATGATCTTGAGGAAAAATACCTTCGAGTACATAAAACAATGAAATTCATTTTTATTCATTTCGTCAACGAGCATGGCGTAGATGTCGCTACCATTATTCGATTCAGAAACCGCGCGAAAATTCAAAATTGTTTTTGTAGGAAGGACAACAGGAATGATGAAATTTAAGAAATAGCAGCTTTTTTATAACAGATTTTTAGTGAGGATAACAAAAGACGTTGTCGGTAGAAAAATATGGCCGAAAAACTGAATCTATGATTTTGTCAGTGATTAATTGATATGAAAGTAGGACGTATACTCGCATTTGTACAATATCTTCGATGTATTCTATGACTGAGTATGAATCAATAAACTAAATAGTCTCTGCAAGGTGGTGAAGTCAGCTGTAATGACAGAATTCCTTCATTGTTGAACGATGATCAGGATTGGACAGTATTATAGTATTTATATCCTGGCTAAAATGAATTTCAAAGTAGATATTTGTTTCATATTTTTAAATAACAAAATCACGGCTCTGCTCATTTAGTGTTGAACTGATCTGCTCACGCATGCGCATTGGATGAAATGAAATACAGATACCGTTTGCGCATGCGTGAGCGAATCAGTTAAACACCGATTGGATCACTTCACACCACACGAACAGGGCCCAGTAGTACGATATCACCTTCACCTTGACTCGAATCATGTGTGGCCACCTAACTACTAAACAGACAAGCACTTTTGCTGATCAAGCAAACAGAAATGTCCGATAATTCATTGAACGAACGTATGGATGATAAATCAATCCAATTGAAACCAATTCAATTCATCCATAATTTACTTTAGCCCCATATGAAAAAGATTCAAATATATGTTTCAGCACGGGTGCGTATTTTTTTATTGAATCGCAAAAATCTGCGCAGAATGTAACATATACCCGTTACACATACTGTTAATACTACTCATATATGCACATCAAACTATATTGAGATAAAAATCTTTATCATCTCTACATATGTAAGTTCTTTCTAAATGATTGGAATAATCTAAAATACGCTGCCGGCTGATCATTAGCTTTAATATGTTTTTTATTGAGTTTATTGCTCAGATACGTTTTTTATATACAAACTCGTTCTTCAATTACAATTTATATAGCGCAGATGTATCGAAATAACATCGATATTGGAAGGAATGAAATGTATGTAAATATATACATATGATAATAATATTAATAATTACCGAATGAGAATTTTCGGGTAATTAGAAAACAGAAGTTCTTGTCATTGTAACAAATTGATCATAATATCACGTTTTATGATGCTGGAAGGATGTAGGAGTGGTAATGGATAATTGTGAGGTCACGATTTACGTTATAGGCCCCGCCGATATATACTTTGCAGGGCAGAGGGGCCTGAAAGTATCGTATGACATTGTTGCCAGATCGTCAACAGCAATCTTATGGACACACACGCTGTGTTCCGGCTTGTTTGCGCCCAGTTCACCATGGGTTTACATATTTATCAACGTACGTTGTACACTGCTGTGTCTCGAGACTCTAAAAGTGATGTGTTGGACATATATGATTGACACGTTTGATACTCTTCATTTCTCACGTCGAGTAAACAAATAATTCATATTTTTCGCTGCGATCTTAAATCTTAAATAAAAAAACGTATACTCATACATACGAGTATTATCATGAATTTGCCAAGTATCATTGAGAATTCAATATGAAAATAAGGTTCAATCCAATTACAGAACATATGAAGATGTGAATTCTGTTCATATATATTTATGTGTAATATTTTCTTGTGAATTGATAGGTGAATTAACATAAAATTTTCTGATGTGATGTGTTACGGCATCTGCAATTTTATATACGAGTATACGAGAATAGATTTGTATGGAAAATATTATGCAAGTAATGTTAATCGTTTTCCTACGTTAGAGAAGAGTGAAACTGCGATCGAGGAGGAATTTTGCATTCAAAACTTTGCATAGATAGACAAAATAAATGAGTGGAGTTAAGTGTTAAATTTCACATGGAACAACAGTGTGCACAGGCTGAAACTTTGCTTTTTCAAGTTACTTTGTTCATTGAAGCTAATTTTTGCCCGAGAATTTTCTTCTCTAGTTGGCACTCTATTCCCTCTTAACGGAAAGTAAGATTGGAACAGAGGAAGAGTTTCAATATCAAAGTTTGCTCGAATGAATAGGATGTATGAACTGATTGAAATGAAAAGTGTTAGGAGTTTTTGAATGATGATAAGTAGAGACTAGAGTTCATTTTTTTGCAGATTATTACTTTTATTCTGACAAAATTTTGGTGGGAAAATTCCCTAAATCAGTCAATGCGCATTTGTCCCATGTTGTTTGAGCAAACATTTAGATTGAAGATTTGTCTCGCAAATAGTGTTATATTCGGTCTTCATCCTCGGTTGCTGTTTGAATTTTATTCATTCTCGAATGTAGTATTGATAATTATGAACATGCATTCCATGAGAAACATGCTTTGTTCCAAATGAAATGTGAATTTTTTTCTGTTCATTGTAATATGTGCGTGAATTTATATGTAATCAGTATATGTATATGATGCTTGACAGAGTGAGAATCAACAAGTGAGTTGTAGTAAGACTGTGGGAGTGGTAGTCTCGGTCGATGCCGTGATGTCGCATGGATCATAATATATCAGATGAATTCTTCAGTTCATTTACTTTCACATATCACATGCATAATATATATAGACAATCATAACTTGCGCGTAACTCGTAGGAATCATCACTGGAAAAATGGAGAAAATTAATTGAAATAGTTGAATTATCGTGAGTTTAAAGTTTCACGTGCTGTGCGTTTTTAAAGATTACGTATTGTGATAGCGCAAGTTACATCGCAATCTACTAAGATGGAAGTTGTGTATATTGGTATGTTCGACTAGAAACATATAAGGATATAATGTTTATAGTCAAACGAATTTCTACTATAAATAGCAAGAATTGAATTGATGTATTTTTTTTTGTTTGGCTATGACACTGATTCATTCAGATGAATATTGCCTCAATATCCTTCTTAATTTATTCATGTCTATCCAAACCGCACTAATTCACTTTTATGCTATTTCTTTATCTTTTTTTAATCTCACTATATTTTAGATGAACTTCAAGATGTACAGAAGAAAACCTTTACGAAATGGATTAACTCTCAGCTCGTTAAGGTAAATCAATACCTTTACATGTACTATATTTAAAATCCATATAAAAAACGTCATTCATTTTAGGAATTTATTTATGCAATGTTGAATAATTTAGTCTGTTATTTGTGAATATTGTGAAATCATTTTCCAGAATCAGCATGAGCCTATTTCTGATCTATTCATTGATTTACGCGATGGAAATAAACTCCTCGCACTGCTGGAGGTATTGGAATCTAAAACACACGTGAGTGTTTCGTTTCATTGAAGATGAATTTTTTTTCTGCAGCAAAAATCAATGCGAAAGCAGCATCAATATTAGCATAAAGTTATGACGCGTGCTTACATTCTTAGATTATATTTATAGATTTGACATAATGACGGCATTGATTTGAATATTGCAAATTGAATTTTATAGTAATTTCATCACAATCAATAATTCATCTTTTATTTATTAACAGAAAAGAGAGCGTGGACGAATGCGTGTGCATTACTTGAATAATGTCAATAAAGCTTTGCAAATATTGGAACAAAATAATGTGAGTTAGCATTCAATGAATGAATTACCATCCGACTTCATCGATAGATATTATGAATGTATGATTCGAATGATTGATATTCGTTTGATTTATTAGGTGAAACTCGTTAATATCAGTAGCAATGATATTGTCGATGGCAATCCAAAATTGACTCTGGGATTAGTGTGGAGCATAATTCTCCACTGGCAAGTTCACAATCATTTGAAGGATTTAATGTCAGAGTTGCAGCAAACGAATTTGGAAAGAACCCTTTTAGCATGGTGTCGGTTAAATTCACACGTAAATATTATACAAATTTCTTTTCCGCGAACTTTTCTCCCGTTCATTATAAACATGAGTGAATTAATGAACGCATATTCATCACGATTTTACAGAACTACCCAGGCGTTGACATTAAAAACTTTACGACTTCGTGGAGTGATGGTCTGGCGTTCAATGCTCTTCTTCATAAATGGAAACCACAACTATTTAATTTTAATGATATTGCTCGTAAACATCCAAATGCTAGGCTGGATCATGCATTCCGTCTTGCTCACGAGTACCTTAATATTGAACGACTACTGGATCCAGAAGGTAATTCTGGAATACGTATCATCTATACTACAATGGAATGAAAAAATTCTGAATGCCATTGATCGTCAACATTGACTATATATTCTTCTATTTAGATGTCAATACATCGATTCCGGACAAAAAGTCGATAATGATGTACGTGATGTGTCTCTTCCAATCGCTTCCACATTCCGGTGATAATATTACAGATCTTAATATGACAGCTGTAAGTGATCTAAGTCAGCCAAGTACACCAAGTGGAGAGGTAATATTAATTATCGCTGCGTCGTTTATTTCTGTAGCTCAGATATCAATTGGAATTTTTTTTTCCTCCAACAGAGCGTATTATCGATAGCAAATCTGGGTATGCCCGTCTCACGTCCAATGAGTTTAGCGACGAACATTTCTGTAGAATTAGGCGGATATCAGGTGGCTCTTGAAGAAGTTTTAACATGGTTGCTTGAAGCCGAAGATAAACTCAATCACGCACTGGAGTCAGGACCAACTTTGAATATTTTGAAGGAACAATTTCATGAACATGAAAATTTCCTGATTGAATTATCGAGTCATCAGGATGGTGTTGGCACAGTTTTAGAGGAAGGTGCTCGTCTATTAGCTGAAGGTGGATTGCAAAAAGATGAAGAACACGAAGTTCGTATTCAAATGTCACTGTTGAATTCACGATGGGAAGGATTGCGCATGCGTGCAATGGAACGTCAATCACGAATCCACAGAGTAATATAGTGAAAAATGAAGATACAATCGCTAGAGTTTTAATTTGTTAGATTTTATGATACTCATTCATGCTCTCATTTTAGGTCCTCATGGATATGCAGCAATCGCAATTAGATGAATTACGGCAATGGCTAACTAAAATGGAGGACAAAATATCTCATACAGTAGCTTGTGAGCGAAAAAATTTGCGATTAACCGAGCACTTGAAAATATTAAATGAACTTGAAGAAAATATTGAAGAGCAACGCGTTATAGTGGACGATTTGAAAAACATAATTGTTGTCGTTGATGAGGAGAATTCTGAAACAGTGTACGCACAAATGGAAGATCAGTTGTCGGCATTGGATGAACGTTGGTCACATATATGTAAATGGAAAGATGAATGGAATGAGCGACTCAAATCATATTTAATCACATGTGAAGAAATAAAGGGGGATTATACGAAATTAGTTGGATCGGTTAATGCAACAGAAATCACTGTTAAACAAATGGAAGCGGTACCTGTATCAGAGATTGGTGAAATTTTAGAGAGAATCAAACGGTTGCGGGTATTGAAGAAAGAAATGGATTCGAATCAAAAAATACTGATTCAACTCCAGACACGTGTACAAGATTTCACCAATGACGTTACGTCTGCTGATTGCAATGATTTATTTGAAAAAATAGAAAATTTGCAAGACCAGTGGGAAGCCATAGGACAAATTATGGATATGCAGAGCCAGAGGGTACGAAAATTACTTACGCACGCGTGTTACTACTTTTTCATTGATCTATGCATTCCATTGCTTATTTTTTGTTTCTGCATGAATTTTTATTGCGCATAGTATTGGATTTTTTCTTTGCTAGTTAAGAACTGATATCAATACATGCTGACTGCCTCATAATCTTTTGCTTTTATGGATGTATTGGAAATTATCACTTTGCTTTCTATCAGATTGCGCTTACACGCCTTGTATTCGAATCCACATTTATATTATTTCGCATTTTTATATATTAATATAAGTGTTAGCAGAGTTAACAAATATGAATATGTGAATGTTATAACAATAGAATAAACGATGCACTATTTAGTTTTTTTATCCTAATTGAATGATGATTATTCCCTGATATTAGATAACGAATTCCGGATTTGATTTGGATTTAAAGAGTGATAATGAAAACACTATGGCTCCCGGAAACAATTGGATGACTGAAACCGTTACCAGTATCGCATATAGAGAAGAACAAATGTCTGATCGTCATGTAAACAATGTTACGAAAAGACAAAAAGTAACAAGCACAACGCGACAAGAATTTGAATCTTCATTACTCAATTTGTATAAATGGTTAGATTATGTTGACTTTGAAATTGGACGAATTGATGGTGTTTTTGATCATTTGAATACAGAAGATGAAACAGTGGGCTATGAAAAGACTTTAATTGACATAGAAAATCATCGGAATGATTATGATCGGGTACTAGAGTTGGGAAAACAACTTATCGATGAATTGAACCATCGTGATGAACCCAGTGAGTCAGAACAGTCGAAGATTAGTGATGTACAAAAATCATGGGACAATGTTAACAATCGCATACAGGAGATCCAGAGACGCAGGGAATTGGCAATTTCCCTCGAACGAATTCGTTCTGAATTGACAGAGTTACGCAAAATCATCGACGAATTTTCAGAATGGTTTGACGAAAATAATCAGAATAGCGACATTACAGTTTTGAACGAGAAAATGATAATGGTGAAATCGAATCTTAGTCGAATTAGTCAAATGCAAGCGGGCGCGAATAATTTAATGGAGTCCTCTGCCATTATCGCGAGTACTGATATTAATTCTATAAAAATTGAGATGGAACAATTCGCAATACATCTGGAAGCTTTACAAGAGAGGTAACAGTTTCGGTGTTTCATTTGGTGTTACTAAATGATTTTTCAATGAAATCTCATGATTACAGGTTGGCTGACAGAATTAGAGAAGTTACAGAACTTTTTGAAAAAATTCCACCAAAGGAGTATACTGATACAATCACTTCCCTTTTGTCATTCATAAAAAGTACGGAGGAGGTACTCTCATCTGAGGATGCAGTACTGTCAGACGAAAACACTATGCAAAATCAACTAGTGAGATTTAAAGAACTTCAAGAATCTTCAAAAAACTTTGCCGACAAATTCAATTACGTAAATTCGTTCGGATCTGAATTTATTGCTAAAATAAAAGGGGACTCACAAGCTGACAAATTTACCGCAGATTTGCAAGATTTAAACAGTAGATGGTCCGATGTTATGATGAGTTTAGAACAGCGACAGCAAAAGATAATTAGAGGTAATGATTGAAGTCGTACCAAATACAATCTCAATACATATAAACAATAACATACACATATATTTCATTCAGACATTAAATCTTTGGAAGAGTTCAATTGCGAGCTGAAAAATTTAGAAAAGTGGTTAGATACGTCATCAGAACATCTATCCGAAGTTCTAGGACAAGATCTTAGTCAAGATGTTGACGCAATTCGATTCAAACTGCAACAAATCGAATCTTTCTTGCGAGAAATATCTGATACCAAACCTCGAATTGAGAATCTTCAAACGGAAGCAAATCAACTGCTCGAAAGTTCAGAACCCAAATTTTCAATCATATTGAATAATCGATTGGAATCAATTTCACAAAAATGGCATCCCATCATTGATAACGTTACTGCAGAACAAGAGAGGCTCGTGGCAGCATTGAAAAAGAATGATGAGGTGAGTTTCTACATATTTTCTGTTCTTGATAATATATTATTCTGTAATCGACCTCGCAAAATCGAATTCTGTTTTTGATTGGATTGATAGATTGTTAATGGGATTGATGATTTCACCGATTGGTTTTCACATCTTGAACAAGAAATTCCATCCAATTCAATTGTTACATCTGCAATCGAACTATTCCAAATACGCGGAGTTTATCAAAGTTTGAAAGATAAAATTGATGCACGTGTCGAAGAGTTTCGTGCATTAAATGAATTGGGCAATGATAAACTGCTGAATTCTCAAGGATCATCAGTGCATGAACTCGGTAGACGATTCACATTTTTGAATGCCAGATGGACTGACGTTACAGATCGTATTTATGAACGTTATCGACAATTACAAAATGCTAGTCACGAATACGGTGAATTCCGAGCTCTCGTTGTGCAAGAAAATGATCGATTAGATAAACTAGAAAAGAGTCTCAAAAAATCGATTCAAAGTGCTGCAGACGCCGAAGAAATATCGGAAAAACTGGATGACCTGGAAAATTATATCCGAAATCATCCAGACTCTCGATTCGAGAAAATTCAAGAGATCGGCAGACAACTTATAGAAAATAATATTATGACTCAGTTAATTCGTGAAGATGTAGAAGATCTTGAGAGTCGGTGGAATAATCTGCACGAACAAGCTGGGGAACGCGCTAAACTTTTGGAAGGTTCTGTGAAACAAGCACAACAATTGGAAGGACGAATTTTGGCTCTCCAGCATTCTTTGACACAAGCGGACTGTATATTAACAGCACATCTTGATACCAACTTGACTGCAGATGATCTATCTCACGATTATCAGAAATTAATAGAAGAAGTTGAAAATCAACGAAGAACACTTCAAGAAGTGAAAATGCAAATAGATGATTACAAAAGTTCCGAAAAACATGAAGCAGCTAATAGGTTGAAAGAGCAAATGACATTGATAGAGAAGAAATTTTCTGAAGTACAAAATAAATTTGATCGCTTTTGTTGCGCGTCAAATTTGGAACCGAGAATCTCGAGAGCATTATGTGAACTTAGAGGCATTGAAGAAGCCACATGTTTACTCGAATTATCATCTGACGATGCGGAAACGATCGAAAACCAATTGAAGCATTGTTTAGTAAGTAATCAGATTTTCAGCCGAAGAAAATTACTGGGTCGACTGTATACTTAATTGTTCATTCGAAATTTCCAGCGCTTCTATCAAACATTAAGTGAGATAAAAGGCGAAATTGAGAACATAATTGTCACGGGACGAAAGCAAGTAGCGGACAACAGTGTTTCTGAACCAGGAGAATTTTCTAAGCGTATCGATGCACTGAAAGATTTGTACAATAAACTTGGAGTAGAAATTACCGATACGAAGTCAAATTTAGAATCGGCTTTGCAACTATCGCGAGACATGCACAAAAATATGGCTTACTTAAATATGTCAATAGATAATATCAATATTGAGCTTGATAATCAAAAATATAATTCCGACTCATCTGTAAATGCAATTTATGTAAATGTAAGTATTTTTTAATTATTCACAAACTTTTTAGCCGAGTTTTCCGAGAAAATGCAGGGAAAATACAAAAATATTCTGTCTTCCAGGAAACAATGACTGAAATAGTTCCTATGTTGAATATTATCAAAGATCAAATTTTGGAAACTCAAAATAAATTTTTCATGTTGTGTGATTCATCGTGTGTGGAACCAATAAATGACCAAGTCGCAGGTATTGTTGCGCGATTGACAAATACCGAGAGAAGATTACGTATGGTTTCAGGGATTGAGAATGAACCAGACGTGACTGAAATTGATGCATGGTTATCACAAGTGGAACAAAAAATTGCGGAGATAAATGCCTCACCGATTGGCACAATGACCGAACAACATGTTGTGCAGTGTAAAGTATGTATGATACATTGATACTCCTTGGTGGTTTTATTTGAGGCTGAAATATAAGTAAGTGATTTTATTAATTTTGTAAGGCTATACAGTCGGAAATCGAAGAGGCGAAACTGAAAATTGCTCAATTGCAACACTACACTTTCTACCCGAAAGTCTCTGCTGTCTGCAATAAATGGCAGAGCATCACGAAAAATATTGAGGTATGTCTATTCGAAGATTGTTAAAAAATATGCTGCAATAGAATAGTATTCGAAGTCATTCAATATTTTAACATTATATTAATAAATAATAAATGGAATAAGTTTTGCTTAACCGAATGCATGAAGAAAATATTTTAACGAATGTTGTTCAAGAGGTATTCCTTACAGTTTGGAATACTACACTAAAATTGAAAAGAAGGTTCTCACAAATGTATACAATATTCTTTTTAATATCAACACGAACACAAATGATATTTCTCTCTCGGCCTCTCGCTCTTCCTCCCACTTGCTCTCTCTATCTATCTAAAGTTTCTCCCCTGCAACTGGTTGCCATTCTATAGATCAATTTTTTTTTTTTTTTTTCTAACCCTAAAGAAAAAAAACCATTTCTTTGGCTTTGCACAAGGAGACACGTGGTTGTATATATTCATTCATTTATGGCTGACATCACACAATCATGGTTGCCACCATCATTTTCTTCTTTAACATTTTCCTTGTATACGTTTCCACGTAATTACTTCATGGTGTGACATAGAAGAATGAATCATCTAAGATCTGTGTTTTCGCAGGAACACATTTTGAAGATGACCGATATGAATGTAATTATTGGGAGAACCGAACGCGGTCACAATAATGCATTTAGATCGTTGGTTCCTGATGTCGTCCATATTGCTCATCTACAAGAAGTTTTAGCTCAACAAAAATCTTCCTCTATAACAGAAGTTAATTCTGAGAATATTGAAAGCGACGAGGAATTTTTTCTCGCTAAGAATAGCAAACTATTCTCACAAGTTTCTGATAATACGTTAACAACAGTCAAACCAAATAACATCCCAATATCAAATATTGAATGCAATACTCCTTATGTTGTTGAAATAAAAGAATCGGAGATTATAAAATCAGTCGCTTTCATGAATACCCAAGAGTGCTTTGTTATTCCAAATATCAGTATTCATATGAGTGATAAACCACTCAAAGTTGAGAGAGTCGAAATTATCGAGGATAATGAGATAAGAGCTGACTCGATCAATATCCATACCAATGTTAATGAATGTAATCGTGTCACGCGTCTTGATGATATTGAGAATAATTCAGCAACACGTAACGAATGCCTCTTGAACAAGGTAACTTTCGGCATTAGTGATGAATCATGCTTTTAACGAGAAATTTTTCTCTCAAATTGTATGAAATAAATATTTCTTTACCAAACCATCGGCGTCTTGTTGCAGACAACCGTAAAACAATTGGTGGAGCCATTGGAAAACTCAAAAATGGATATAACGAATAAAAATAGATCCACAAAAAAAACAAATATGTCAAAAATTAGTCTCGAAAAAAATATTATTGAGTTTGAACACGCAGCGCAATTAATGTCACGAAGAATTGATATTATGTTGTTAACTATTGCCAATCTTTCGAATGAAAGAGATCCTTCGAAACGTTTAGAGGTAATTATGAAATGGGACGGTGAATAACATTTAGTTGCTTTATTCATCAATTTCGAAATACTAATGCTTCAACTCGATCTTTTAGATTCTCAATAGCGAAGTTAGTTATCTCGCGCCAGATGCAGCATCTTTGATAAGTAAAGGGGACGGTTTAGTAATGACTGTTCACACTTTAGATCCAGCCCGTGCTGATAAAATAAAGAATGAACATCAAGATAAATTACGGAGCAAGTGGCATCAAGTAATGACTGAAGTAGATAGTCGTCGCGTTCAGACACAAAATGCTGAACGATTGCTCAATCAATATAACACATTAATTGCCGAACTAGAAACGTGGTTTAAAGATGTGCCACAGAAATTGGAACAAGCAAATAATTATGAAGGCCAGTTAGAATCTTTCACTGAGGAATTTATCGTCAGACAGGCGGATATTGAGAAATTGAATAAATTGTGTGAAGAATTGAAGAGATTGAATATAGAATATCATGAAGTTTTGCATCGTAATATCAATACGAAATGGTATGAAGTGAGTACGCAATTCAAACGATACAGCAATAGTAAAGACAAAAATAAATTTGTGACTGATAAAAAAATGGAGCTGGAAAAACTTGAGACTGTAAATGTGTCAGAATTCGAATCACGATGCAAGAAATTGCGTGACGCGATGGCGACAATATCAAAATCGATCAACTCCACACCGTTGAATGGCAAGGATTATGAATTATTCCAAAACCAAGAAGAATGTCTTAAAAAAATCAGTAATACTCTGAATATTTTAAAGTCAAGTATTGAAGAGATGAGTTATCTCTATGAAACTTCTTCATTGAGTTTGAATAGAATGCAGTCAGAACAATTACGACAATTTTGCGAAAAAATGAATGTCGATTGGATTATAGTTAATCGTCAATTTACGGAGAGATATAACCGTTGGACAAAGTGTTCAGATAGATGGAAAGCATTTTGTACTGGTAATTGGACATTCAATAAAACTTTGGATGAATTATTCGAATCATTAGAACAATTATCGAATTCTAACGAAACCGATGTCAAATATGCACACATTGAAAAGGATATCGGTGAAGTGCAACAAATACTCAATAGTATTGAATTATTATACACGGAAATTGCCGGGCAATCATCAAGTGGTGACATTGCAGATTTACAAATTCTTGTAGATCGTTCAAGAGATCGATGGCAGAAATTAATAGCCGAATTCAACGTTCGACGTGAAAAGTCTGATGTAATAGCGAACAATTTGAAGAATGGTGATTGGTATCTAGAAATGGCTTATACGATTGTCGATCAAGTGAACTCTCTAGTAACATCTAAGGCCAATCCGTCCGACGATACTTCCTTAACAATAAGACTCGCGATGATCAAAGATAGGGAGAAGAAACTGAAATCTTTGTTGAATGAGATGGAGAGTGTGAAAAACCAATGTTCGAATACGGAAATGAATACGAAATTCCGACATGCGTTGGATGAATTGCACAAATCAGGAACTGTACTTTCAAGTCATCGAGACTATGTTGAAAATAAAATTCAGTCGTTGAAAAAATATTTCCACAGTTTGGATACAGTTATGACCTGGATCATGGAGACTAGAACAAGACTCAATATTTCTCAAGAATTATATCAAGATGAGCGGAATAAAGCTATTGGAAATATCATGGTAATGGACATTCCCCAAATTTTAGTTTTCACAAAATAATTAATAACTTTTGTGGCTCCATAATTCAATATGAAGGTTTGCATAGAATTTAGTAATTAGGGTGGAAATTTTTGTTCCAGAACTCTGTGTCCGATCGGGAAATGGAAGTGAAGAATATCTTGGAGAATTATACAAACATTGAGAAAGAATGTAACTCCGCGCAACAGCCAGTTTCTGTAGAGCTTCAAGTAATTGGGATTGTTCCGAAAAAACTTTCATCTATTACTGAATCTGAATAAAATTGCCGTATGTTTTTTTGTGCAGGAAAAATTGAAAAAATTACGTGAGGACTGGCAATACGTGAAGACTCGAGGTGAACTCGATTCGAGGAATGATGCTGTGACGTTTGAATACGCCTCGGGAGGTGAGTTATGAAGACATATTATTTAATTAATAGTGGGTGTGCAAATTTAGCATTATTAATTCAGATTCACTGAATTATTATAAGCGTGCACTCCAGAATTCTCGCGAGATCACAGTTTTTTAATTAAAAAATTCTTCTTGTTCTTGTCATCAGCTTTTCATTAAAAGGGAATAATTGTGCGTTAGAAAAAAATTTCATCGGCATCTTGTCAGCTGAAATTCACTTGTTAACATTCTTCACCCCACTTCCGACATACTCAACCGAATCTTGAAAAAAAAAAAAAAAAAAACAGATTGCGAAATTTGTTATGTAGACATTTTACATCTCACCAAATAATTTAACGACCCAATTTGCAGCGCCAAGTCCTAAAAATCCATTTTCGCACAATCCAAGACTAGAAAAAAAAAAAGAGACGAAAAATCTTTACCATCACCATTCCAAACAAATCTTTTCATTGAACTGGACTTAAAACCGTGCGCGCCCCTTTAATCGCGATTGTAGATGAGTATGTGGGCGAAAATAAGTGAAGGGGATGAAATGGTGAGAGAGCTTAAACGTGAGCGCTTGCGCATAGTCGGTTATCGTGCGGCCGGGACATCGCGAGGGATGACAGTACTGAGGGGTGACGCAGTCAGTATATTTCAGAAACGGTAACGACTACGTCCCGATCTCTATTCTGGTTTGTTTCACTTAGCTGATTGTCCCAGGATTTTATAGGTGATACAACGTAATGAAAGACTTCTAGCCATTTGACCCAAAGTTAAATACCATTTTATACGCACAACTATGTCTTCCGTGCCTGACAGTATGTCGAAGTCAGGATGTTCCCATGATATCGAGCTACAGACTCGATTTAAGTAAAGTCAATGAGCTTGTTTATTTGTGAGTGGAATTATCTAGTATATGAAGTCTACAAACACATCCACAAAGAATGTCAGCATCACAAACTCTCACGTATTTTCATGGAATGAAGTAATAAATGTAAGTGTAGATTTTGAATGCACTCATTTTTACATTATTATTGAGGGATATTTTTCAATATAATCACCATTGCTGTTTGTTGACGTTATTTTACTTTCATCCAGCGTTCATTTTGTGGAGATATATGCACGTTGAAACAACATGCAAACACTTATAACTAACATCACGTTTTTTGTCTGCAAAGTCAACGAATGTTTGGAATAGGTGTAGTTCATAACTAATATTGCACATCATTATTGGAGTTATTTTGTAATATTTTGTCATCACATAAAATATCAACTCAATCTGATAGACGATTAATTGACAAATTGAATAGGAAAAAAAAGAAGTTGCTGTTGAATTATATGTGTGAAAAATCATCGGGGAATTCTGCACTGGGTTCAACGGTTGGTACTGTTCCATCTTATGTTATTATTATTATCGATGGGTTCGAATATATAGGTGAATAGCCTTAGAGAGTATATGCCGAAACTTTTCAACAAACTCGCTTTTTCATATCCGAGATATACATTCTATATATGTAAGATTTTTTTCTTTTCATCCGCATTCGGATATTCGCTATTCAACACGGCGCCATATTGACATGAAAAACGTGAGCATATTCACTGTCGAATAACCGAGAATCCGTTGCGCTTTTATGAAAAAACGTCTAGCTGACTTGAATACTTAATAATTTCTGCTTATATAGAAACGAGGGTTTTATCTGATTGATATGGTGGAATCTTATTAATAGGGAATAAATTATAGATAATTTTTTACCTTCATTAGCGATGAAAATGAATATACTGGTTGGATAAATTTTTCATGTGTTTATGACTTGGCGCCAATTCACAGGACTATATGTACTACAATAGTATAGTACTACAATATACTGGTGTAGCTAAAACTCTTCAAATCCTGATGTGAAAACGTCCAATAGTAATAATTGACGTTATTGTAAAATTCAATTCGTACATGATGGGGGAGGAATAGAATGCTATATGATATCATTTGATGTTGTTT
Organism: Meteorus cinctellus; assembly: GCA_030523045.1. Taxonomy (NCBI): domain Eukaryota; kingdom Metazoa; phylum Arthropoda; class Insecta; order Hymenoptera; family Braconidae; genus Meteorus; species Meteorus cinctellus. The sequence goes on along the minus strand of JAPYZF010000494.1, from coordinate 37,269 downwards.
TTTATTTCCAGGATCAATTAACGAGATCGAGGCTCATGCAGCATCCCTGTCATCATCGAAAGACCCAGGCAAACAAGCGTCTCCAATTCCCACTGAAAGTTCGACGCAAAAATCGTTGAACAACTCTAATCATATTACTTCTGTGAATGCTATTACTCCTTCGTCAATACCGTCATCTCCGTCTGTGATTGCCGAAAGCAACCAATCTGCTCATCAGGTATAAACATAATCTCAAATGTTATCAAGGAAAACATCAAAGTGATGAATCACAAATGTAGCATATTTTTTTTTAATTTCACTTCAGGAATGGGTGAAAATAGTTGGATAAATGATAACTCGAAAACTTCGTTATATTTTGGGAAAACATGTTAAAATTATGTCTTGAAAAGTTCTGAAATTATGGTTCTAAGGCCGGTATATTTAAAGTTAAAGAGAAGTTTATGATGATAGTTATGTTAGTTAGACGGTGATCTAGCAATTAATGTTCAGTCAGACAAATATCATTTTCGTCAATTTATCGGAAGAAAATCATGGTTTAATCAGTCCTATTAGGGCAGAGAGTCAATATGGTAAGGTTGAAATTTCCTATGGATATCTTATTTCCTGTCCAATTCACTTTATGCTTACTTTTCTGTTCCAAATTGACGTTTTCCTCGTCGAATAGTATCAACAGTATACTTTCGGTATTGAACAACTTCGCTGTTTAATGGACATTTCCGACATAGATCACACTTCTCTGAAAGAGTGTCAGTTATCGGACTTGTGTTGATTATAAAAGCTTCATACATCAAGGAAGCGTCAATTGTTTCCATCAATTTTCTAATGTCTTTCGGAATTTCAATTTTCAGCAAAATGATATCGTTCTAGATGTACCCATTTAATCTTGCATTCACTGGAACCACTGTAGAAATTGAATTTCTGACGCGAAAAGAAAATGAGTGAGAAGAGAACTGTGAAGGCTGAACCAGAACTATGTTTGATTCGTTTAAAATGACTATGTTCCTACAGACCAATTTCGTGAGAAATGGAATCTTTTCAGTCATCAAGTTGATGTTTTCCGCAAACCTAGATATTAGGTACAGAACAAAAAATAGATATTTCTTTTTTTACATCAGATAAGTGATTGGCTGAGCGCAGAAGACGATATGCTACGACAGCAAGCTGTGTTGGTCGGCGATGTCGATGAAATTCTACAACTTCTGGACAAACAGAGTGTAAGTCATCTATATAAAAATGGTTATCAGTACGGGATGATTCGATCCGCAGTAACTCGTGTAGACATAAAATGTGACTAATTGTCCATTATTATTTCCTTAATTTAGAATGTGCTACGTGAACTTGAGCAAAAGAAACCACAATTGGATGAATTAGTTCACACTGCAGAGAATTTGAGGGCTGATACGAATCGACAGCAATTGCATGGCAAAGGTGAGAGAAAAATATCAACGGTTATTATCAATCTTTTTTCTCCCTTTCATTCTCCCGATGAGTGTATACGCGCATCGATATTTTATACAACAGCCAATGGAGAAAAAAGAAATTTCAAAAGTGGGGATACACACCCTTTTTTGTACATCGAACTGCTATACCAGTAGCATGAAAAAAAAAAAAAAAAAACAAAAAAAACAAAAAAACAAATACGGAAGCTACTAATGAACGATCTCAGTGAAAGATGCCCGTTTTACCTGCAGCGGATTTAAGCGTGAAAAAGCGAGATTTATACTTGCACCGCTTAGTGCGCCACCGCCGGATACATTTGAATGGATTTGAAATTCAAAAACGCCGCGGGACACAACAGATAATTGAAACGAAAAAAAAACTCCAGCTATCATTGATAGATACTTTGAAGCATTCGAGTGAAATGCCGTAAGAACATTACTCAAATATTTATCACCCAACCTTGTCCGGTTATCCTTACACATTGAATCAGTTTATGGTATTGTTGCGCCGACGCACAAACAAGAACATTGAACAGGGCTAACAACTATCAAACAAGTTAAGGGAGTGTAAGAGAGTATGATTGTGGAAACATACACAAAAGCTATATGTACCTGGAGGAATACAGCGTTGTGAGGAAGAAGAGAGACGAAAGTGGGTGGCGGCAGCAACAGCCGCGGCGACAGTGGTGCATAGCGGTCGACGGTGGAAACGCAGAGGGTTGTTCAGGGTGCCGGCATGCGTTCAGTATTCAAGCGACCGCTCCCTTGTCGCATATACTCTCCCCATCACTGTGAGGTATAGGTGCACCATCGCAGTACATCTTTCTCTGATATTATATATGCAATTTCTCTGAATGCATTTTCATTGTTCTGACAACGAAACCGTTATTCATTCATAAAAGTTTACATGTGCTAAGTCTTTAAATATTCGGAAAGATATCAATATTTACTTCATTACGCGTCAACGCAAGCCGGTACCATTTTTCTCTTCTCCTGCCATTTATAGTGCACGATAACTGCGCATTTATATCTATTTATTATGTTGTATACTATTGTCAGTTAATGTTTACGAAATTCAAATTTGTCCATCAATCGTGTGCATAATTCGATTGATTTTGGAAAAATGGCCCAACAAAAGAGAGTTGGCGGATATATGAGCGGTACTTCTGACTCTATCAATATTGTCCCATGTGCTGCTACTGTCACATCTCTAGATAGTCATCAAACACCGTCGCATAATAGGATGCCCCCAATTGAAATGAATCCACCTGTTTCAATATACGGCAATGCCCTTCATAGCAATCCTATTCATGGTTTCGTTAATCCATTGGTCTCTAATTTACGAGGCCCAGTTATCATGCCACCACCATCTCCCTCTTCTCATACCGCTGGAATTCCACCTTTTCATCGATCTTTCTCCGGTTTGCGCCAAGGTAGGCCGGAAACAGTATCGTATATTATTGCAAGAACTTTGAATCCTCCTCAGTGTTGAAATTGTGTGGCATTTTCATAATTAAGGTATAAAAGTTTTTGTTTTTGTTCTGTGATATTATAGTAACCAAATTGAGAGAACATTGGGATGAGACGAACTCGAAAGTTATGCAGCGCAAGGCGCAATTAGATGCAATGTTAAGTGACAGTCAACGGTATGAGAGAAAGAGGCACGAACAGGAGGTTTGGCTGGATCGGATGGAACTACGATTAACAAGAATGCGATCAGTTGGTCATACCGCCGATGTGTTAGAATCACAACTCAGGGAACAAAAGGTAAACTTTTTTGATCATGATTATTCCATTTTTACCGCACATGTACACTAAAAAAATGTGTGAAAACTCAAATATACCGACTGTCAGTTCAAGTAAACTCGACACATCCCACAAAAGTGGTGCGAGTATTGATTAGTGCTGGCGACCGATGTTACAAACTGGAATAAACAATCGGACAACAACAATTCCATATTTTTCGGAACGTTATCACAATTTATGTTCCTACCAATTTGTCATATACTCATCTGAATGAACAAATACAGAAAATTTGACGTTCAATAAATTGCAATTTTTCTGTTACAGTCCTTCCACGCTGAACTTCATCAATATAAACATCCAATGGAACTTTTCAACCAATTAACACAAAATTTAATCGCAATGTACCAGGATGATGATACAACACGCGTGAAAAAAATGACAGAAATGATAAATCAACGTTATAACAACTTAAACACAAGGTACGATCGGTTCAATTTCAGTTTTTATGTTGAGTTTGTTGATTTGTTATGTTGAATTGCTAGCATTCCACGTTTAATGATATAAATACGAACGAGTTCATGAAAATTGACAAAAATTCTAAAATGCAGCATCATCAATCGTGGGAAATTGCTACATTCAGCGATGAACTCGTTGCACAATTTTGATCGATCACTGGACAAATTTTTGGCATGGCTGAGCGAGGCGGAATCATCGATGGAAGGGCTAGAGACAGAAGCTGATCGGTTGGGCGGGCGTCGAGATCAGGGGGCATTAAGACGACCGCAACATCAACTTCGGGTAAGTGTTAGGCAAAAACTATTTCTAAAACTTCCTGTTTGTTCTCATTCGATTGTGCCTGTTCGAGAAACAATCGGAAAATTCGTAATCGAACATGCAAAGTAAAACAACGATACTTGATGAATAGGAATGAATTAATGAAAATCACGGACCAAAATGTGAAAAATGCATTTAGTCTTATTGTCGAGAAGTCCCAGCATTTGCGACTGCGAAGATAATTCCGTTCTGAATTACTGAAATTTCGACGGTATAGGATTAGAGGAAGTTTTGAATGAGATTGCGCGACTAATCTGTGTGCGAATTAAACCCTTCAAGCTTGAATATGAAATATTCAATAGGGACTTCAATGCAATTTTTATATCATACGTGTGTGTTGGTATGCAGCCCACCAAACAACTGAACAATCCAATAGGAAATATTGATACGCTTCATTATTGCATTATTGCGCTGAAGAACAATACATCGATGGTTCATTCACCTCAGTTGCTGTAGGAGAATTTAAATGAAATACGACTAATTCTACATTATGGTAAGATCCGTCAGTCATCGAGTTCCCACGAATTTAATAACAATTAATTCCAATCTTCTATAATAATATTCTCTCCAAATAATCCGTCTGCTTTTATTCAAATTAAAATTACCATAATTCCTGTATAAACTGCAGCTAGGAAAATATTTCTATACGTTGTGACAATTCGAAAGAATCAATACATTCACGTACAGTATATGCATGGTGGAGTTCGATTGACACTGTTAGATATATAAAGTGATGGAACTTTAATTGATTGATATTGAAACGTTACAATCCAGATTGTATATGTACTGCATTGGTTTTCATTGTACATTGATGTGCAGAAATGCAGTTTGGAGCATTATCTGTCAACTTGAATTACGACCCTACCCATCCATTTCTATTGTACCAACAATCTCTAATGAAATAGAGAATAAATTCCGCAACACATGAGTCATATGTCGCAATTTACTGTCACAACTAAATGTTTGGACGAAGAAGAAAAAAACATAATGCTTTTTAACGTAATTTGATTGAATTACTTGGTGAACACATGTAACAAGTACTAGTTGTATTATGAAGAAACAAATGGAATAACGTTCATTTCTTACATGTCACTCTCACGCGAATATAAGTAGTGAAGACGTTTGACGTCCATGACGATAAAGAAGTTGAGAAAGATGGAGACTCGAATGAGGACAGGGTGCGAGAGTGACCGCCCCAGCCTCAAGCGCACTGATGTTGCGCGGGTCCGAAGAGGCGCAGTCGCGCATCCACGAGTCGAATCCCGCCGGCGAAGAAACGGAGCAACGCTGTGCACTCCGCCCCCGGTACGCCAACCATGCGATTGCTCGGCATTTATGTCGGGTATTGCCTACGGTTACCACCGACAATTCGGCCTATTTACCCGCCAATGGCTGTCATAATTGTTCAATTTTTGCATAGTTATTCTGTCCAGTGAATCCCCCACGAAACAGAAAAAAATTACGAATTGAAAAAAATATAATAGATAAGAAAAATTCAAAAATATTTACAGCTAGTGACAATAAAAATAGTGATATTGTTCAATTGTGTGGCCTGTAGATTACATCGAAATGTGTTGAGTTGGATTTAATTGTTAAGTGCTGAATAATGATTATGGAATAGGGTGAAGGCGTTCACAATTTCATTAGACAGAGGAAAAAATAACGAATTACACTCGAAAATGTTGAACTTAAATAGTATTGATACACGCGTGCAGTGATTGAATTTCTTAATTCCACTATACCATTCTTTTTACCATCATTTGCGTAAATTTAACTATGAAAACTGTACAGTAATTGTATATAAAGTGACGATTTTCTCTTCACTCCCGACGTATAATTTGAAAGTTTGAACTATGCGCTGTGAATAATTTATCTTTGGACCAGAATACTTTTTATTCCCTCCTTATCAAGTGAATTTCAAATATGAGTGCGTCAGATTTGGTCCCAGATGCTCATAACCCAGTGTTATGTGCCATGCATGCATGATGATTATATTGATGTTAAAAAAAGACTGAAGAGATTCGTCCTCTTTATATCTTAGAATTCAATTTGAGAGCATCACTTGCAATAAGATTTTCCAGGTCTTACACGTTATTGTGACGTAAAGCTAGACGTAAATAATAAAACACTTATCAACGAAATGCGGTTGAGTAATAAATAATTCAAGTTGTGTGATAATTTATCAATAATTCAAAACAATATCAAACACAAGTTATTAATTGGATAATACGAATACGAATAGATTCGTGGTTTGACTATTCGTCTGGTGGTTAAAGCCAATCGTGTGGGTTACGGAATTACGTTGCAAATGGGCGAACCAATATCTGCCCCTGCTCCAAAGTCAAATAGCCGTATCAAACAGAAACCCACGAGCCTGAATATAACTCCAAATATCACTACTGGCTACAGAAACTCAAATGGGCGAATTATACACGATGATTTACACCGACAGCACATTACAAATGTCATTGCTAGTGGAAATAATTACGATGGCCGGCTTAAGATCACGCCGATCACTGAAAATTCTGATGAAGCCATATCTTTCAAGGCCACCCAAGCATCAGAATTCCAAAAAATATCCGTTTTATCAACAATATCAAATTGGGATCTATCAAAACGAAGATCACTGTCGCAACCATGCTCACCTGCCGTCAATATCAATTCAATAACGATAAATCATCATTATGAAAAGCCTAATAATGACCATCAGCAATATAAATCGATATCAGATAATTCCCATGAAAATTTTCATCAACAAATACAAAGAGACCAAGGAATATTGCGACAGTCGACGCAACAACAACAAATTCAAACGCGCAATAATGCTTTATCCACACCTGCTGGAGAAACATTCGATCGTAGTCCGAATCTAAATGGCCATAATTTCACACTTTACACTCGACCAGCTCCAATACCAGAATCGAGAGTTAATAATATACGTCCGAACCTCGATGGTTTCTTATCGCCCGTTTCGCGACGATCAACTCTTACTGGCACTCAATCCTACTACGCCGTAAATCCACCGAAAACTTCAGCTCATTGCAATGGAAAGATAACTCACACTCCTTCACCATCGGCTACCCATGCTAATTCAACAAATTCGATATGGACGAATGGCATGAGTGATCATAATCCAATCTCAACTCCAGTACATTTGTTATACGAAAGCGCAAAGCATTCGTCATCATCGACTACAGCTGTAATTGAATCAACTACAACAATTCATCAAAATTCAAAGCCGCAGCAGCTGCAGCAGCAATGGAATCCTCAAAAAGATGAACAAGTTAATCCATTTGCGAATGGAACGGAGAGTTTTGGGATTAAAAGGGGATGCTTGCCGCCAGTACTGTGGAATGGTCAATTCCAACAGTCATTTGGGTTACCAAGGCGACCTCAAAGCATCGCTTCAACTCCAGTTGCGGTTACTCCGAATGTACAGACTGTGACAACACCGAATTTTTCGATGCAATGGGGCTCATCTGAAATTGTTTCACATCAAGCGAAACCACGAACTGCTTATGCTTCGACTCTTCCTCATCCACGATCACCGTCATTAGTGACATCACCAGGAACCAAAATCAATGGTGTTGCTACTCTTGGGAAGTGTAACAATTTAACCGGTGGCGCAGTACCGCGTCAACTTCCTCATAGCAATGCATCAACACCAACAATGTCTTTACCATCAGCATCCCCATCTGATTCAGGGTACAGATCGTTACCATCAGCGATAAGCGATTATCAGTTATTGCGATCTCCCACAACGCAATCGCAAACGTATCAGACCTCAACTGGACCCAATCGTAATCAACAAAATAATAGACGTCTTTCATTACCAGTATCTGCCCAAGTACTTTTACGTACAACAGCACCAAAATCAAGCTCGACATTTCATGGATTCCCGATAAAACCATTGACTTGTGGACTTTCATCAAATGGCAGCGCGATATTTGTTGGATGTACACATCTTCATGCATCACCTAGTACTGGTAACATGGGTGGAATTGAAGGGACTAATCCGGGTGGAAATATTGGAGTGTCAACGTCTGCGACAAGTCCTGCCCACGCACTTAGCACATCTCAAGCAATTCAACAGTTACTCGCTCAACCACGAAGCGGTTTTAAGATTGTTGATGACAAGCTTTCGCTCTTCATAGAGATACTTGATACGCAAGAGCGCTTTGCTAAGGTCAGTAAACGATTCTCGCGAGACGGAAAATTCATAAATGTGTCGTTATATAAAGGAAAAAAGCGCATCAAAATTAATGTGCACATCAACTGAGAATACATAATTGTAAATCATGTCGGGCGTGCATCTACAAGAAGTATCTGCCGTTGACATGAAAATCAATTTTCTACATTAGTCCTCGACCGATATCGTTTTAAAAGTAAAGAACAAAAGAAATGATAAGAATTACCAAATTTTTCGTGCTCAGTTTTTGGATGTTTCAAAATTGCCAGAAAACCCTCAGAACACTCTCTCATTGTAACCTGATAAAAGAAGGAACAACGTGAAAATCTCACCATTGTCTTCTCACTCGGTGTAATATTCTGTGTAAAATAATTTTTGTTGAAGTTTGTGAGATCAATAAAAGCCGGGATATGAAGTCCTGAATGTGACTCTGAACGCTTGGAATACTTTCTTAAACTATCTACTCTTTACATTTTGAAAAATCGGATGATAAAATCCCATTTATATATCACCTTATAGTTGTGAGCTCGAAATGAAATAAGCGCCCAGCCAATTTCCGGCGCCAGATATATTGGAAGATTTCAATGTTCGAACAGAATCAGCTTTGTGTCACAAAAGAAGAATATCAGTGGGTTTGTCGAAATTTAAACTTTTTATAAAACTCATAATATTCATTTCTTTAGGTGTTCTCAAAGAAAAAATTATTTTTATGTACATAAGAAAAGTATGTCGATAAATCACACTGAACATAATATTTTTTGAATAATAAATGAGTCTCTCCTGATAGAAGGTGTTCACTTATACGATATATTTGGAGGAAAAATGACATATTTTGCTATTCATATTTAATAGTATAAATCTGTGATAATATCCACGATACCAGCTTTAAACAAACATATACACTGAACTTTAACCCGAATAATAATATACGCGTTGAATTTTTGTTTCTAATTCAACCATCCGAGACGTAATCAAGAAATACTCCACAAGTACTCTGTGAGTGGATCATTAAAAAATGCATGCTTGAATTTCGTTGACTCCTACACTTTTGCAGCTATTTGACACATAGAACTGTCGATAAATGAGAGAAAAATAAAAAGATCACACGAATTAATTCCTATCTCCGGGGCTTCACCAATAATAGTTCATTCATGTGAAAAAGTCGTAAATAACATCGCAATATTTGCTACGACTTCTGGATAGAAACAAACTCTTTTCCTCTTTTTTCATTTTCATTCCTTTTTAATTCAATATACAGTTGGTAACTTTTTCGTCGTTCACGTTTTCAGTGGGGAAACAGGGGGCACCAACTCTTGTCGACATTTGTCACAACTTGCTATATACAACGGGACGAAATGTCGAGTGTCTTACAGTGCAAGATGTAGGTCAGATTTCTCAAGCATCCCTTTGCTTCCATAGATGGGAAGGTTACTTGAAATAATTTAGTGACGATCAATGTTGTTCGGCTAAAAATAGTGTTAAGTGTCCTGTACGAATGAGTGAACTATTTGCACAGGAACAATTTCATCATGGGTTCAATTGATTGACGCAGCTTTTTATATTGCTCAAGCGTAAATATCCAAACACTCTATGTGGATGATTTCTGATATTGCCACATAAAAAGAAAAAAACCATAGACATGCAAGCGAAGAGAGGAACATCAACCTTTCAGTGTGTATAGTACGGGAAAACTGTCATAGTCGAAAGTTATGCTTCAACATTGAGGGTATATCCACTATCCGTGTTTATTTTTCTACCTCAACGGATGAATTTTCCAGACTTGATCAATAAAACATATCCACTTGGCGCGTCTGCAATCTGTACGTTTGGGTCCAAAGCCGTGTATGGTTTATACAAGACATATATGATCCATTAACACATATATTTGAAATCAACTCGATTAGTGGAAACTTTGATACCGCTGATAAATACCCAGTATTACTTGATTCCGTTTGAAGGTTATTTCGGAATGGAATTTTTATATCATACAGACTTACATTTCGTAGGATTTCCATGAAATTTTTGATAAATTAGACAGCAAAACGTTTTTCATTAATAGTATGTAGGAACATATCGATGAGTCCGACGGGCCATAATTTATTATTAAAATTAGAATACACAAATTTCTCTTTATGAACATTTCGAAAATGATTCTAATGTTCTGAATGTTGAATGAAAAATAAAACTCAATTTTGGACTCCTGATATGGTGATAAGAAGAGTTCAGAATTCATCTTACATATCAAGTGTACAAATTCGGTATATTGAAGCAACCGAAATTCATTCTTGTAGTTTACTTTGAAATAAACTGAAAAATTGATTTTGATATATATTAATTATAGGATCTCCAATCGGAAATCGAGACTCATCGCGACGTTTATGCATCGCTAAACGGAGCTGGACGTAAACTCTTAGGTTCTCTTGCAAGCCAAGATGACGCTGTGATGTTACAACGACGTTTAGACGAGATGAATCAACGATGGCATCATTTGAAAGCAAAAAGCATGGCCATAAGGTATAGATAGTTTTCCTATGTTAATTTCAAGTACATATACATATGTAGATATCTCAATATTCGTCTATCGAATATTTAATTATGTAACGGTGTTCTCTATTTTATTCAACAGAAATCGATTGGAGAGTAATGCAGAACATTGGAATGCATTATTACTGTCGTTACGTGAACTCAGCGAATGGGTCATCAGGAAAGATACAGAACTAACGGGACTGGAGCCAGTTCGAGGAGACATTAATGCGCTACAAAAACAACAAGTAAGTTTTGATTTATCTGAAATTTATCAGTGATATATTATGCTTACAATATTCATTGCTCCGATTCCATTCGGTACATGAAATAATGCTCTGAATAAACAGTAAATTTCTTACCTATTCAAACTATTTCATATATAGAATCTGAAACTTTGATTAAAAAATTTTTCCGACCACCGAATAGCCAATAGTCAATATACTTGCATTCTTTTGGTATACGAGAATGCATATATGACATACGAACTATCCGTCAAATTGAAAAAGCTGCATTTGGAATTTCCTGAATTTCCTTCCAACCAATTTTTCAGTAGAATTCATCTCTAGTATTTGGGCTTCACAATGTAGCCACAGTTGGATTGTGCGCAAATGGAAAATCCGAAAACGTATATTCTCTTCGTGTATTATATATAATTTAAACATACCCAAGTAGGTGATGTACCACCAGTGGCGCGCGCGCTGTTGATTGGCTAAATGCTCCAACAGTGTGAGGACAAGATAGTCTTGTGGTTGCGCGGCGACATTCCCACCACATAAATATATCAAACGTTATTTATTATAGACGAAAGAGTGAAAAAAAAACACCACTTATAATGTATTATCGTACTATTCGGTAATGTGATTATGCGGAATTCCACATAGCAAATTTCGATTATAATGTATTTAAGATTCACTGAATGTAATTAAATTGTCACCTACAGGATGATCATAGAGGTTTTCGGAGACAGTTAGAAGATAAACGACCCGTCATTGAGAATAACCTGCTCAGCGGGAGACAATACATTGCAAATGAGCCGCCTCTCTCTGATACATCTGACAGTGAAGGTAAAATGATTATTTCATCTAATCCTTAAGTAACATGAAATATAAATAGACTTGTGTATATTCAATTGACAAAACTTCCCGTCTCTCATTGTGATTAATGGATTTCAACCGTTTACTTATTGAAATATAAGTTTTGCTAATTGAATTCAAAGAAAGGAATTAGAAAATATAGAATAATATATCGACTTACTAAATTGAAAAGTGAAAGTTGACGAACTAAAAATTAACACGTCGTAATAATTACCTCTTCATTATATTTTTTTCTTTCACATGTACTACTAACACCACGTAGGTCGTGAACACGATGGCGATGCGAGAAGCTATAGGAGCACTGAAGAACAAGCACATGAATTGACACGCAGCATCAGACGCGAAGTGAACAAGCTTTCTGAACAATGGAATGCCCTTATTGCGCGCAGCGATGCATGGAAAGGGAAGCTCGACGACACGACTGCGGTGAGTATCAACGTAATCCTATTGATGCATGCACACTCGCGTCTCTCTTTATCTCTGTAGCTCTTTTTCACGCCCTCTCATCAATTTCAATATGACTTTGCTTATCCGAATGATTCAAAAAGAAACATTTCTTTTTCATAACAACATCGCGCATGAGTATATGCACAAACTGTGCTAGAATAGTTTGATCCACACAGCTATCGATTCATAGTAGGATCATTTTTCTCTACCAGATTGTCGGATGTTTGGGAAGCTGAGATATTTCAGATAGAGAACAACAATATCTAATACAAAATTCATATACATTTGTAGCGTCCCCATTAACCGACTTATGATCAGTGTGCGGGTGTTTATCAACATTATTCAAACTGAATTCCAGATTTAATGTGATACGAAAATTTTATACGATTCAAATTTCGATATTTTTATTTCTGTTGGCTCTTCTCAATGACGTTATTCAGACAGAATATATTTGACATTTGCGAATGAAACAGGTATGCGAATGAAGGTATCACTTTTGCGTAGGTTCAATCATAGAAAAGATTTCATATCTGGCCATACTGGCACGCGGCTCGACGCGAATCAGCGTGAGCGTAATTCATATACTAAGCAAGTTACACTCTCGTACAACACATACATTCAAACTACACACATGAATATTGTGTTCGAATATATGTGGAGTTGTGCTTTGGTTGGTATAAAATCTGAACCTCAGTGCACTGCCGGTTGTCAACGTGAATACACAGCTATACACATCACTCTCACTCTCGTGTGCACTCTTTCTCCCTTTGAGAGTATAATCAGCCGATATGTGATACGTGATATATGATACTGCAGAGAATAGAGCAATGTAATACCGCGATGCATATTACAGTGGCGGGTTCACGAATATGGAAAAAAAAGTGGGATCTACGACAGACAGTCAACTAAGTCACAGTCAAGTGAGCGAGTGAGACGTTAGCAAGTGGCTATTTTTAATCGAGAATGCCACAGTCGGCCACTAATATACTTACAAACTGCATATAAGTGTTCCATCTTTCACACATAATCCAGGAAATACAAAATTTTGGTTTTTTTTATTGCGACATTCATCGTTGCATTAACACATCGCGCGTTACGCCTGTGATTTTATTTGCGACAGAGGAAACTGCAAATTTTATTGAATTAAATCTTGTAAAATAAATGGCCAACTGACAATGTCAGATATGGAGTCAAACACAAAGTAATTTGAGATAAAATCTTGACGAGCGTAACAGATAACTGCTTTACGGGAAAAGGGAAATAAAAAGTTTGGAGCGACTTAGTATACTTACAGTCGGACCGTGAAAAGAGTATTAAAGTTGCGATAAGATGTTAAATCCTGTTGGAATACATGTGTGTTGACAATTAGATTTTTTTTACCACAACTTTTGGAATATAAGAATATAAATAATGAAGAACCGAAAAATTGAAGTGTTATCACGTCAAAGTATAATGATTAAGGGTAATGAAAATGAGGATGAGAACATTCAGAGTGATAGAAATAGTGAATTGTCTTTCAATGTCGATCTTTCAATGGCAGAACAATTTTACTATGAAGTCATATCATCATTTGAACAAGAAGAGGTATAACATTTCACGTTAACTTAAGGAAACCTGCCGAAATTTCAATGAATATGATTCCTGACAAAATATTATTTTGATCATTAACACTAGTAGTCCAGTATCAATTTGACTTATTTATACTCATAAAAGAAAAGGGGTATAAAAAATAATTGACGCCGGCGCGAATATAATTGTTACTCTTTCTTCTTCGTCTTCGCATTCTTAGTTATACCGGACCTTTGTGATTAGATAGCGGATCATTTGAAGTCTTTTAGCTCACAAATATAAAAGCTAGACACTTTTTTTTTTGCTTGTGTTATAAACTCACAAGGTCATAGGAGTACTGTGACTTCTCTCATCACGTCATCATACTGGTGATTGTCATAGTAACTATATGGTTGACTGGTGAACAGAACAGAAGAGTTGAACGTTTTTGTATTCATGGGACGATAGTGTGCCGCGGAGCTCGGCGATGTGTGACAACACAGTCAACTACATTCATTGCAACAACGCCTGTGAAAGAGAAAGAAAAAAAAAAGGAAAATGAGAAAGAAAAAAAAGTGGTGATGTTCTTTTAAAACCAACAGCCCTAACCAAGGAATCATAATGTACCATTCAAACTACCACTGTGGGCTTCCCGGCATACACATACACACAAAGCCTTATTGAGCCCAATGATTCATTCAATTCGAAATAAACATTGTTTGATTTACATACTGGAATGGTTATGTGCATCAAGGCGCATCGATTTTTTCCCCATTAAAAAGTGGGCGAGTCAGCAGTTTATACATGAAAAAAAAAAAAAAAAAAGAAAAAAAAATCGTGTTATATTTCATAACCGGGGGGTTCCCCTCACAGTCGAGTGCTTTGACCAACTAAACTACGGGGCGCTGACACTATTCCGTGGTGCGAATCGACCCGACACACAGCGTACGCTTTTCCACCCACCGTCCATCTTATGTGGAGTACGCATAAAGTACTGTACCAAGCGTATGAATTCACAAAGATGATGGTGAAAAAAAAACCAAGAGAAAAATCGGGTGAAATTTCGGTAGAAGTGCGAGTCGCACAATATCAATTCATGACTATACCACCGTAGCTCATTACGTTTTAATCATTATTGACATAGAGCTCTAAAATTCATCTATATTAATTGTCGTTTGCATATATGAGATGCCTAAGACCTGGAAATCCCAGCTGGAAACACATCATTTCCCACATGGCTGGGCCAAATGGCCATTTTGCATATGAGGATATTTAATAAATGAAAGGTGCTGTAATAAATTGCGTGTGGCGCAATTTCATTAACGAGATTATCCACTCCAATTTTCGCTCCAGGATAGATTGCAGCTACACATTATTACATGCGCTCATTTATTGATTATTTAATGAATGATCTAGTGAAGATTATTAATAATGAAATTAAAAATGATATTATGTGGTTTCTAGTTGAATTCATCGTAGCACCTAGCTATCGCTCTATGCGCCATATCAGAGTTGGCGTTAGCACAAACCAGATGTATACGATCGATCGCTGCGCCACTCCTTCATTGGGGTCCTGGTGAAAATATTAACTGCATCAAGCTAACTGGAAACTGTAAAATCATGTGGAATTCTCACTATCTCACGTAATCAAACTATGCGAGAGTTCCAATTTTTTTTTGTTCAACAAAATTTCCTGCAGTTTTACTTAGAATTAAATTATTCACCATATCCCAGCAACTATGCGTGATGTTACGTACTATTTATGTCTAAAGTTCGGCTATGCATATGTATATACAGAGTTTTCCGGCTTCATCTAAATGAATCACCTCATATTCATATACAATAATCCAAAGATAAACATGAATATTTTTAATTTAACACGTTTTCATATGGCAAATACTTAAGCAGAATATATCGTCGCGCTTTATTCGTGAATAAATATATTCTTCATTCGTTATTTAAAGATTTTCTTCCAACTTGTATTTTTCCAGAAAATGTGTATTTTTCAAAGAGCTCTGGATGATCTTTCATCGCGAATGACAGCGGCTGAAGGGATACAGAGTAGTTGGTTAAATCCAACTGATGCGTCCGAAGTTACTGAAATGATGGAGCAAATGCAGAAATTTGGCGAACGTTTGGGTCCAATTGAGCGGAATATCGATGAGGCTAACGATCAGGCGAACAAATTTGCATCAAATAATGTTATAGTATCACATGCATTTTTAACTAAACTCGAGGATCTGAATAAAAGATGGAAAATGCTACAAATGGCAGTGGACGAACGATATAAAATATTAAATGGTTTTGGTAAAGATGAAAATACACCAAACAGTCAAGCATTTCTCGCTGGTAGCGTAGGACCACCATGGGAAAGAGCTCTAACACCTGCCAAAGTGCCTTATTATATCAATCATCAACTCGAAACAACGCATTGGGATCATCCAAAAATGATTGAATTGATGTCATCATTGGCTAATTTAAATGAAGTGAGATTCTCGGCATATAGAACGGCAATGAAGTTACGAACGGTACAAAAACGCTTGAGCTTGGATTTATTAAGTCTCTCAGCTGCATTAGAACAATTTGATTCACATGGATTGCGTGCGCAGAATGACAAATTAATCGACATACCCGACATGATTACTGTTCTTACATCTTTATATGAAATAATTGCGACTGATAATTCATCACAAGTCTGTATCGCATTGTGTATCGATTTAGCAGTCAACTGGCTCTTGAATGTATATGACAGTCAAAGGACTGGTCAGATACGCGTTTTATCTTTCAAAGTTGGTTTAGTGCTGCTATGCAAAGGTCATTTGGAGGAAAAATATCGATATTTATTTCGTTTAATTGCTGACGCTAATCGATTGGTTGATCAAAGAAAATTGGGACTATTACTGCATGATTGCATCCAAGTGCCGCGACAACTGGGTGAAGTTGCAGCATTTGGCGGTTCAAATATCGAGCCAAGTGTACGAAGTTGCTTCGAAAAGGCAGGCGGTGATAAAAATGAAATAGAGGCAATGCACTTTTTGAGTTGGCTTCAACAGGAACCACAGAGTATGGTCTGGTTACCGGTACTTCACAGATTAGCCGCAGCTGAAAATGCTAAACATCAAGCTAAATGTAATATATGCAAGGAATATCCTATAACTGGCTTCCGATATCGATGCCTCAAATGTTTCAACTTTGATATGTGTCAAACGTGTTTCTTTTCTGGGCGAAACACCAAAAACCATAAACTAACACATCCAATGCAAGAATATTGTACAGCGACAACATCTGGCGAGGATGTACGTGATTTTACGCGAGCTTTGCGTAATAAATTTAAATCCAAACGTTACTTTAAAAAACATCCGCGAGTTGGTTATTTGCCAGTTCAAACAGTACTCGAGGGTGATGCACTTGAAAGCCCTGCGCCGTCGCCGCAACACAGTTCACTGAGTCAGGATATGCATTCACGATTGGAAATGTATGCATCGAGATTAGCCGAAGTTGAATTATCTCGAACGAGAAGCAGTTCCACGCCCGATAGTGACGATGAACACCAGCTTATAGCTCACTATTGTCAAAGTTTAAATGGAAGTGATAATATCAATGCTCCGCGGAGTCCAGTTCAAGTGATGGCTGCTATTGATGCTGAACAAAGAGAAGAATTGGAAGCAATGATACGTGAGCTTGAAGAAGAAAACGCTACTTTGCAAGCGGAATATGAAAGATTAAGGTCGAAACAAACACCAGGTTCGACACCGGAGGACGGTCATGGTGTTAAGCAAGCTGACTGTGATATGATCGCCGAAGCGCGTTTATTGAGACAGCACAAAGGGAGATTAGAAGCCCGAATGCAAATATTGGAAGATCACAATCGTCAACTGGAAGCACAGTTGCAGCGACTCCGGCAACTTTTAGATGAGGTAAAGAATTTACATAAATTTTTTTTTCATTTCAAAGTTGATACGAATATGACAATTCCACGGAATGATGAGAATTCGAAACTTTGCACAAGTTATTCCATATTTAAATGCTGCATTACCATTGGAAATTTTTCAGCCGAATGCATCTTCTCCATCCAAAACTGGAACCCTACAAACGAGGAGTGTAACTGCATCTCAGCTTGCCACAGATTCACCGGCGAAAGTAAATGGGCATTACCACGATTCACAAGGTATGTAGCTTTGCGGTTTATGTTCCTAGGAATACGATAAAAACTGAAATTTCCTGTGCCTCAACTGTCGTAATTACGGATGAAACTTCACAAAGCTATGGGTAGACTTTTTGTAACCTCTTCAATCTTTCTCGGCTTTTATCTATTGTTCGATGAGAGTTTGGAATGTTGATTCAGCATTCGGCCGGCATCAATTTTGGATGTCGGTTGTCCAAAGTGCATCTTATATAGGTATCCACTTCCCACCGCTTCAGCAGCTCATCATTGATTGGCTTATGTGGCGGTTGGAGAGGGAAACTATAGTGCATTTGATTGGTTGGTGTATGAATGGTACAGGATACGCTTCGTAAAATATATTAAGTCATCATAAAGTAATTCATTCATATGATAAATGATATATTTGCTTCATGAAAAAGCAACTACTGTATACTAAACTTTAACAAACTCATTTACTCATGGAGTCATAACTTATTAATATTCACAATGCTTGGTGAATATGTGGATGCAGGTGAAGGAGAATCGGGTGAGGGCCGAATTGGGAGTCTAGAAAGACCACCACCGCCACCCCATTCGCACAACGTAGCTCACAATATGAGTAATCTATTACACATGGCAGGTTCGTTGCTTGTTTTAATTTGTTTCTAGGAGGAACACCAAATGATATTCTGCCAAAATTTATACTCCTGTCCGCTTAATATTCCCAAAGCCTACACATCTGAGAATATCGAGTCGAAATATTCGTCTTATTTTCAATTTTTTTGTTTTTGTATATCAACCAACAATGACGTGTTGACAACAATGTGAAGTATGGATCGATTTGTCCAAACCCTGAGTGAATTTTGAGCTTCTTGTTTGTGAAACAACGTTTTTTGAAAATAACGAAACTTTGTGAATTATAAGTTACCAATAAGTTATCGGTATGATGCTTTCGTGTTCTGTAAGTTCCGTTGCCTGTGCGGAGCGCAGTATCTGCGTTAAATCAATCTTGGTAGACTTGTTTTCTTCGTCATTATCGATTCATAACTCTCCCAATTTCAAATATTCATCTAAACTCTGATTGACAATCA
This sequence comes from Meteorus cinctellus, assembly GCA_030523045.1. Lineage (NCBI taxonomy): Eukaryota > Metazoa > Arthropoda > Insecta > Hymenoptera > Braconidae > Meteorus > Meteorus cinctellus. Next base: position 18,211 of record JAPYZF010000494.1, on the reverse strand, counting down.
TTCTTGAGGCATAAGAAGCACTCAAGATCTCATTAATATAATTGCGCGTGCCTATTAGAAAGATGAAATTTTTCGAAAGATTTCCAGTTTTCGGCTCATTATTTTGGTGTTCTCCTTTTATATCGGTAAATCAGTTAACCGCACGATGTATATAGCATGGTTGTCACATGTATATGATAATTCAAATGAAATTCCAACTGACACAAATCAATACTAATTCAATAATATTATTAATATTCTTGCTTAACACTTATCAGGATGGATGTAAAGGTGAGAAGATATTTCGAAGTTAGACAATTAATTTTAGCGTATGCACGGGATGATGTTTCGAGCACAAATTGCGATTTTCTATAGCCGAGTGATTGTTTGAAAAGTTAATCACGAACCGTCGGGAAATTCAGAATATTTTTTTAATTTATCGATCATTATTTCTTTCTTATAGGCGGATTGGAGAAAGCTGTAGAAGAGTTGGTGACAGTGATGACAGAGAACTCATCAAATACAAATGGACAACGAGTCTCACCACCAGCCTTCAAATGATTGCAACCACACATATACATGTTTTTTTTGTGTATGAATGCGAATTGCGGCTTATTCAACAAACTCTTTTCAAGGAAATGTTTTACTGAAACAAAAATGATCCGCTTCTAATGACTGCTGATTTCAATCAATCATTTTGAATTCATCATATATATATAAATAGATTTTAGTTGATTAAATTAAACAAATGAACATGTCTGACTTAATGCATATCAGAAATTTTTTAAAAATATGAATTTATCTCGTGCTCGAAAAATTCAATCATTACAATGTTTTCGTGCATATTTTGTAAGTTTTTGATAATGTCGCTTTCTCATTGAACTATATCCAAATATCAGGAATGTAGATCCCAAACTCGTTGAGAAAATCAAATGAAAAAATCTTTGTTGTATCAGTACATCATCACATTATGAATCATTACTTATATACGATTATCACTAACAAAGTATAATTGTAACAGCATCATCAATAAAGAACCAACTATCTTGAATGGAAAAGAATATATATACTCAATGATTGTGATATCATTATCAATATTTCGATTAGATTCATGTGTTTGAACATTCATCGAGTATGTGTCAGTGTGTATGCATTGGTTGATTCTTTATTGTATATGAGGGGATCCGATTATTGTTAGTGAAGCTGTATTTTAAATATAGCAAAGATATACATATATATATGAAGAAATGAACATGGCAGTATCATAGCTGTCTTTATGAGAAAAATCATCGTATCTTGAACTATTATGAAGTTGCACTCAATTATGAATCAGCTTTCAGGACTCTTTCGACCGCATCATAACATTATTTGGATAACAGTTGCGTTCGTGTGACAACAAATTATTGTTTTCACTGCCATGAGAAATCCCAATATAAATCATTCCCCAAAACTTTTTAACTCATATCTTTGACCAGTCAGATATCATGAATCATTAATTTAAGTGTATACATATAGTAGTTGTTATTGTAATGTGCGTGAAAGAGTTCTTCAACTTGAGTTTTCCATATCATAACAATTGAGCCAGTAGCCATATCATAATCATCGAATTTCAAAAGTATCCCCCAACTGATAATATATGCACACGATGTATTCAATGTCAGCGTTTCTGTTATTATTTTCATCATTATGTTATCGATAATAAATTTTAGACATAGGCAATGATTATTTTAATGGAAATAACAATTTAAGAGCAAGATCTTTTACTTTTTCTACTATAGGTATCGAAATCTACCAAATGTTATGTTTATACTTGAAGATATATTTGATTATACCTACTTAGTTTATATACTCTGTGGGCTGTATTATTCATATCATGTAATAAAAGTGGAAAAAAAAAGAAAATCGATGACGTTGAAAGAAATAATGTGGAAAGTTATATACTATCAGAATTGAATTGAAAAGGAATCTATCATTCACGATGTTGAATCAGGGGAGAACAAATTTTAAGCACAATTATCTACGAACGCCATATTTTAACCTCTAAAATTTTTGAATACTTTACCCTACGTATAAGCCCATAATTCCATCATGTTTGACTTGACAAATGTTATTATATCATGATGCTGCATAATCATTGTATTCAAAAAAACAAGAAAAAATTATTGTAGTTTCATAGATGTAGAGATGATGGTAAAATTTTCATATACACATTCGATGAGATATATCTGCAATCGACAATGATGCCTCCTAAAGGCGACGGAAAATGTTTGTCAATTGTTGATCAAGTTTTTGGAAGCAGGACTAGCGTTTATAACAAAACTTCAAATCTTAATGACAATTCTTTAAATGAACATTTATAAAGAAAAGAAAAAGGCTCCGTGCCTCAGTTTTGGTGATACCAACATATATTATCTTTCAGTTCATATTAGATTTCATTTCCATCCGACTCATGAAAAACAAAATAAGCAATAAAAATTAATATAAAATGTATCATATCTATCTGAGAAAGTGATGATTAGAATGAGGGGACACAGCACAAGTTTAAATTGCTGCAGTCGATATTTCATTTTAAATGTGTAAAATAAGATGCAGAGACAGAGGATGAATAAGTATCAAGTTTTTTTACAGATAATGTTGATAGTCCTCGCTGGTTTGATGGTAAAGCACTCGTTCGGCATACGAGAGGTTGCGGGTTCGAGTCCCGCACGCCGCAACGCGTACTTTCTTCCGTATGTTTTTATGGCCCCCCCTCTATATATAAGCCCGGCCGGCTCTGAACTCTTTACCACATATAGAGCACTGGTTTGAGCGTAGTTGTTACCACCAGCAAATTTCGGCTCCGTTTGCTTGTGGGCAACTATAGAACAAACCCAAAGGCTCTATTCGGCGGAAAAGAGTAGCAATGGAGGGGGGGGAGAACCAAAGGTCCCCTCTACCCTCCATATCTTATAAGAAGTGTGAAATGAGTGAAATCGCAGGAAGAAAGTAGCGGTGCGTCGTTAGCTCAACTGGTAAGAGCGCTTGTACGGTATATAAAGAGAAAATTTACTAGTCACATACAGAGATTTGTTCTGTGCGAGGATTATTTTTTGTTCTTGAAATAGAAGAATTGCTGGGTCCTCTCATCTCATTTTATTGTCATTTGAACCAGAGATGGAACAAACTTTCTGTATATTTAATGACACAAATCCTCTGTACAATCTGTGATGTGTCAATGATTTTGATGATAATATGCAATGTACAATTTTTTTCTTCCACGAAATTGAACATATCTAAATTCATAAAAAAAATCTTTAAATTTAATATCTCAAATCAGTTAATATTTTCGTTTTTCACTCTGTTTAAAATTAAGATAATTGTTGATTGTATGTTGTATATATGTGGTAACCGTACGTAATTATTTTGAGAAATATTAATGGGGTGTTCATATTGAATTTGACTCAACGATCATAAAGAATGATAGAAAGCTCAAATATGTTTAGCAAGAAAAGGATAGAATATGGAAGAATTGTATCATTGAAAGAAATTAGCATTGAACCGTAGTTCCCATTATACAGCTGATTATAATCAACCAATGTTTGTTATTAGGAAGGAAAACAGAGAAAAATAAAGAAAACTGAAAAAAACTGAGTTGTGCAACAAGTCGTAGCAAATGCGCCGAGAAAAAATACATTCGGGTTGCGTGCACGCATTCTTTCTTTTATGCCTTTTCCCCCAAGTATTGAAGAATGAAGATTAGTATTAACTGATATTATCTTCTTCAAAACACAAATAGCAGTCACTCAATTAAAATTGAAGATGACACATTTCTATAAATCATCCAGTAGAAATTATCGGACAGCCCTCATCAGCTCAGCAGGGAAGTGCTCGCTCGGCATAACGGGGGGTGTGAATTCAAATCCCGTACTTTCTACCCTAATAATCATTCCCTGAAACATTTAGAAGTAATCATTGGGATGTGCTGTATGTTCTGACGTAGTGTTCAGTGCGAGTTAATCGCTCACTCTCCTTGATTCAATACTAAGGATAGTTGTTCAAGTTCACCATTCATATAGATTCGATTTTCAACCATTAATATCAAAACCCGAACATTCCCTCCGCAATTCGCGTTGAAAATAGTCCCAAAGGATCACCGGTAGATGATTACGACAGTTTTATTGATGTTCATATCGCACAAATGAGTTAACCATATGAAAATTCAAGCGAGTATTCATACAATCTCTATTTTGAAACTGTTTCAATGACGATCGAGAATAATGTTTAGAGGATTGGAAATGTCCGACTGACAGAAAATAGGAAGTAACAAAAGAAATATGTATGATTCAGAGAAAGAAAAAATGGGTATTCATTAGTAGATTCACCAGGTAGTTCAATATAATTGACTCACACTCATGAGAGAACAAAAGAAAGACAATAGGAAGATAAAGAATAGTGAGGATTCAAAGGAGAATCAAGCCTATTTCACACTTCAGCAACAAAGTATGAACTGTTAATTGATACTTCCAGATACTATGACGTGCGCTCATTGTCATGGAAATCCATTATGATGTTCAGTTCCATCAAAATTCCAGGTCTACACTATACAATTCAGTGGCTGTCCTAATTGTGCAAGTATGTGAAGGTTTAAAACGAAAAAAGAGAATTCGAACTTTTTTTATACAAAGAATATCGTTTACTTGGGTACTAAATATAAGTATAACGTGGTAATCCTTAACAATTAGAAAAAAAGACAAAGATCGAATGGAAAGAGAAAAAATGTTTTCTCTTAATGAATAATGTTCTAACAGTCGCAATTGGCTTATGGATTGTTCAAGGATTGTTGGCCCGAAAATGTAAATAGATGCAGGTAACTGTTTATGCTTTTTGTTCAAACACACAATACACAAGGCCATTAGGGTGATTCCAATAGAAAAGCTCGTGCTCTCGGTGTTAATTTACGTACACGCCCTCTACTACTAATGCTTATTCCAGGTTCAGGTGCACTATCATCGCTTTCTTCAGCATAATAACGTCTTTTAACTCTCCTACGATTTCTGACAGGTAAGGTTGTGCTGTCATCACTATCTTCGTTATAACGTGGTCGTTTTCCGCCTCTTCTGGATTGTTGTCCACTTCTATTGTCATTGTCGGTATTTTTCGTTAATTGTACTTTTTTCTGTAACCTCAATCGCTTACTGATATTTCGTGAATCATTGCTATCTGAATCTTGACTACTAAAAGCGTTATAACTCTGATTTTCTCCTACGTCATCAGTTTCAGATGATGCCTCTTCACTACCATCGTCATCTGATATGCTGGCACTTGGAATTCTATCATTTTTTTTTGATCGCGTCTTGCGCGTCCCTGTATAAATTTTTTGAACAACACCGTCTTCATCATCATCATCATCATCGTCATTATCACTTTCTTCTCCATGTGAATTATCACCATCAACTAATCTTTCATCGTTATTGCCGTTTTCATCTTCCTCTCCATCTTCCCCTCCGTCATCTTCAATCACGGGCACTTCTTCTTCATCATCTTCATCATCTTCATCATCGTCATCATTATTCACAGCATATGATTTAACTTTTTTCGTTGATCTATTTGTACGAGCATTCTTCGTTTTCTTGGCCCGAGTTGGCCGACCTTTTCTACTGCGACCAGCTGGTTTATAACTATCACTTGAATTACTACCAGCGTCACCATCGCTCGCAGGCGCCGCTTTGCGCGTTCGCATACGTCTCGTTGGCGCACTATCGCTACTTTCACTGTCAAGTGATGTTTCAGATTCACTGCCATTACTCGTTCTTTTTGCTATATTTCTTGATGTGGAATTACGCAATCGCATTGAACGTGAGCTCGATGAATTTTTGGTGTAACCGTTGGTTATTCGCGATGGACCTGGGCTATCGCAATGTGTTATTCGTTTTTGTTTTGCTGCATTTGCATCAGTATTATCGTCATCATCATCATCATCGTCCTCGTCCTCGTCGTCTTCGTTGCAAACATTGATATCTTCTTCATCATCATCACTAGTGATGACACTTTTACGTGTTGATGGACCTATTGATAAATTGATTTCAACTAATTTACTGTCGAAATGATATATGTGTCGCTTTGATTCTGGGAAAATATTTACCAGCTCCATTCGTCGTCAAACGTGTTGTGATGTTGTTCGTGTTGGCCTTTGTTTTTCCTTTACTACGCGAATTTTGGTTCCGCCGCTTTGCTGATTTCCAATTATATATAATACTTCGAATATGCGCATCAAACATGGCTGATAATCTAATCGTCATAGTGTAAATCTGTTAAACAAAATTATAGTTGTCATATATAAACGCAGGGACGTATTCATGGAGAATAATGTTCTGGGCTTACCCTGGATCGTTTATTTGTATTATAATTTCTACTGTTTGTAAATATTAACTTCATATCTTTGGCGAATTCTTGTGGAGTTTCATAATTTCCACCTATCAAATCTTCTTTTACTGTACGAAGATCCATTGGAGTATCTATTATTTGGTAATAATCTGGATGCTCTAATCGATCGACTGGTTCTCTGCAGAAATCGAAATATTTTATTTGATGGTCATTGTATTATTTGTGCCAATTATGTCAGGTGACCTTATAAAATTTACCTGAACGGAATAGAATCTTCACACTGCCACATCCTTTCCAATAATTGTCGACATGCCACTTTCCAGTCAAAATCATTACTCTGTTGAGAGCGTAAATTTCTACTTGACGTTGGTCTTTGGCGACTTGTTGAAGGGACTGCTCTCACATCAGGCGTTTCTGTTTCTGAATCTGAAGAGTGATACGTATCAACTAATTGATGATACACTGCTGGCACATCTATCTCTGTAGTCTCTCTATGAAAGAAATGTCTAATTGAAATAAAATATAATTCATCTTTATCAACTGAATCCAATTCAAATGAATAAAATCTGAATTACTTGATAATGCGCAAACATAAATCCGTGACTATTCTTGCAGCTTTGACAATTTGGCTGTGCGGTTCATTGAATTGTTCAGCATTTGTAGCTAGATACCGAACATCGAATTGTGCCGATGTGATTCTGCGATAGAAATGATTTTCTAAACGAGTTCTAATAGTCGATAAATCAATCGGATATTCAACAACAAATGCGTAGGCAGGATATATATTCAAATCGACGGGAGTTATGAACGGTTCGGCTATCGCCAAAGTCATAACTTGATCAATTCCACGTGAAATGCGACGACATGTGGCTTCCCTATCCCCCATTGGCCATTCTTCAGGTTGCGGTTGGTATAGTGTTGCTTGAATTTCTTCGGGTAGGACGGGAACTGCACCGCCCACTTCAGTTGGCAATCCTAAAATAAAATGACAAAAAAATCAGACTGAAAAATTCGAAATAATTCCAAACTGAGATAAATTTGTGCTTACTCTCTTCATCGATAAGTTCCAAATCCCATGGACTCATTCGTTCATATTCACCATTATCCCACCTAACACGAAAACACATGAAATATGACTCCGCAAATTCTTCATCTAGTGGCTCCATAGATTCGATTTGCCCCATCCACCAACCATCATCAATCATACAACGAAACCTGTCACCTTCGGACCAACTGCGCGCTAATGCTGTTTCGAACGTTTGACGTAATACTAAAAAATCAAGAACATCCGCCATATCGTGATATTTTATTGTAAAATTGTCGCCTGTCAGGCGACCATCTTCATCCATCAATGCCAACTTTAAACAGCAAAGACGTGGCGGACGTATTTCATATTTAATGCCCACAACTTTCACAAATTCTTGCGCTCTAATATTCATTTTCGACCATGGTTCAGAACGCGGACCAAGTTCATATACTTTTTTATTTTTCACTGCGTCGAGATAAAAACTATGACCCTGACGGAAGTAAACTATTTCATCGCCCATTTGCGGATAATACGGTGCTTTACGTGGAATAACTTCGGTGAGCCACTCGGATGGCCTGAAATTCTCTGGCACCTCGGCAATTCCATTTGGTACTGTAATCGCTTTTTTTTTAGGCCGCTGATTTTTTCGTCTCTCTGAATCAATCGGTGGCGTAACAGATCTTTTCTTCACTGGTTTTCTTTTACTGCGCTTTGGAGGTTCTAAATTCAATCCATGATCAGCAATCCAATCGGAATATTCACTACTTGAATCCGATGTGGTACTATCCGAACTCATATCTTCTTCATGCGCAGTAGAATCATTACTGTTACTACTCATCGAGCTGGCTGACATACCAGAATTATCTAGATTTTCTACATCTTCATCATTTTGTGCTTCGCCCCGTGCTGCACGCGTTCTATATCCGTGTCTTATGCCACGCTGTTTTCGTCGATTTACCAAACGGTTATTCGTATTGCCTTGTGTTGCTACAGGATTAATCGTCGGCTGCGGACGTTTTTTCATTTCACGCCGCCAGTTCTCTAACTCCATCTCCGCCATTGAATTGAGATATGCTGTCTGAGTCGCACGTAATGCTGGATTCATTGGCCTCGCAAGAATTGGTTTATTCCACGGTGTTGTATTATCACGTTGCCAATTCCCGCTGCTCTGTCTTACACCTTCCACATCACCAACGCGCCGTAAACCCGGACGATTTCCGCGTGGACTTGCGATGTGTCTTAAGTGCGGATCACCTAAACTCTCGTCACGATCATCGCCGTCCTCATTGTCAGCACCGACTATATTATTCCTTTGTGCAAGTGCTTCAATAAGTCTATCGATATTTGAACGCGGTCCCGAATCTGGTAGACCTTCAATTACTTCTTGCATACCTGAAACAATTTTTCTTTTCAATAATTCATAATTCATACCACACAAAATGATATTTTATGAGCAAAAATTTCGAAGCAGATAACTCACCACTGGCACCAACTGCAATATTCGGCACGAGTTGTTCACCTCGGCAATTTTCTCGGCCCGGCACTAGACGTTGCAATGCAGGTGGATAAGGATTTCCATCGACATCGACTAGGAACGGTGGTGGCATTAAATGCGGCGCCGTTTGTGTTTGTTCATCTAATACATAATTATTAGTATCGCGAATTAAAGGACGATAATCTGTATGAAAAAATAATTCTTTTGGGATCTGGAAAAATGAAAAAAAAATTCAACTATTAATCATATGAGCTTTAAACGCTTCGCAAATAATTATATATTGGAAGAAATGTGTTTACGATTTTCAGTTTCGGGACAACACTGTTGAAGCCATACATCATCAAATGACCATGTGAATCCGTTGCGGCGAGCATAGTACCATCGGGCGACCATTTAGCATCAAAAACGGCGCCATTACCTTGGCCTTCAATGAAATTTTGGAAACAGGCTAGAGGTTCGGGGTTCAATACGTCCCAAATAATCAACTGCCCATCATGCCCAGCACTCAATATTATTCGCGGATCAATTGGATGTGCTTCCAAAACATATACTTCATCCTTATGAGCACGTAAAATTCTTACTAATTCACCACTTCGAGCATTCCATACTTTTAACGAACTATCATTAACTGCTGTGATGACCCATTCGTCGCTCACGTCCCATCTTACCATTGTTACTTTCGTTTTTTTCGTTGTGTCTTCTTCTGTTTCCGGTTCACTGACGAAATTACATTGTTTGTCATTTTTCTGGTGAAATATCGATCAATAATTAAAGGAAAATTCTCATACCCTGGCAACTTAGTGACCATCAAAAGACGCTTGTGCACCCATTGTTGTTGCTCAAAATTCCACACGTTAGCCGTTCCATCTTTTGAACCGGAAATAAATTTCAACCCCATATGCGCCCATTGAATGCTATCAACAGTATCTGTATGGGCTTCTACTTCAAGTATTCGACGGGGACCTTCATCGCCAAGCATTGCGTAAACACGCACATGATGATCTGCCGAACCAGCCGCCATAAATGCACCACCAGGACTAAATGAAGCACAAATCATTTGGGCTTGACCCGGTCGCATTTTCTCATGATATTGAATGGGTTTCGACCTAGAATATCAATAAATTGTTTAATCCATTTATTTTGATCAGATCTTCTATCAATCTCGTTTTTGGCTATGAACTTACTCGAATATTGCGCGCTCATTCGGCCTCTGAATATGCGGCCAAAATGCAACTGAACCATCCGTACTTGTGGAAACTAAATATTTTACACCATTACAAGATATCGGACAAAAATTCACCGACGTTATCATACCGGAGTGACCGGACAACACTGCGACCTGAATGAACATTAGCATCAATTCCATAAATCATTTTTCCTTTTACCACCAAATAACGTTTCATCCAATTGAAAAAGAAAATTCATGTTTGTTTACCGGTGACATTGTCTGAAAACACCAGACACGTAATATTTTATCTAAACTTCCTGCGGCTAACAATGTATTCTCGAAATTAACTGCTATGTCCATAATTTCTGACGATGCCCCTCTGAATGTAGCCAGCAATCGTCCGTCAATTGTACTCCATACTTTTACTAATAAATCATCAGCGCCAGTTATAACATATTTTCCACTACGATCATATAAAACACAATACACAGCTGACAAGTGACCCAACGTATGTCGATATAATTGTATTTTTGAGTAAAATTTTGTTGGAATTGCTTCACGGCGACTCAATGGTCCGGAATTTTCTCGGCCTTGCAGAACACGAACTGTATACAAAAGATGACATATAAACTGCCGTAACATGTTTCATGTGGAAATTTTATTTTATGAAATTACCTATATTGTCAATTCTCAAACTGCCAGAAGGCTCCAAGATTGGTTTTCCTCCTATTCTTCCAGAGTAAATTGTAATGCTTCGACATTGTTTCAGAATGTCTGCAAAAATGAAAATAAATGTCAATATAATTACAAATATGTATGATGATTTATTGCAAGTCTGGCTACAAGCGAATCATTACCTTCTTTTGTGAGGTGAAATGATTGTTTGCCAACACCAAGGAGTGATATTGCCCCTGGTACACATAGAGGCACATTTTTTTCCAGTATTGGACCGATTCTTGCACATATTTCCAGTAGGTGATTCGAATCGACATGGGGATACTTTCGTTCCTGAATAAATTATATTGACGGAAATTATGATGAAAATCGAAATTTTATGAAACGAATGAAGCATCAAATTATGGGAATTTAAAATAAATGTATACATATGAATGAATACAGAATTCATCGAGTACGAGAATCATTTCAATAGGTATGTGAAAACTAAATTCATTCTGTGAATTCATAATGTCATGATGAATTTGTCTATGCTGGTGCATCATTCAATAAACATATTTAATAAGTATCCACAAAATGGCGGAGGTGTGTCGATTGACAGAATTAATAATGTTAGAATAAGAGAAAAAATTAAAATACTATGAAGGAAATTACAAAAGTGCAATGGAAAAATTGATGATGATACTTGGGATCACACAATCCCTGAATATCGTAATCCACTGAATGGACTGATAATACAAACAGGTAGTGGAAATATTTTATTCAATTAATAACAAAACAAAACACTCACCAATTCTTCAAAAGTTTGATTGTGTGGTGTTCCCTTCCAATCAAGACGTGGTGGCAAAATCTGTTGAAAAATGAAGACGTAATAATAAGAAACTGCATGAAAACAATCGCCAACAAATAGACGGCTGTGTTGAAATATAAATTCCGATAAATCTGACGGCGTACAATGTGGCAATTGTTAATATAACAAGCAAAAACAATACAAAGCTGTATATAATTATGTAGTCAATGAATAACAATACGCTTCAATTATCATAGAATGTATGTTACCTTAGCTGTTTGCAGTTCGAATTTCAATACCTAAACATAAATTTGAAAAATATTATAAAACCACAAATAATTGTTGAGTGAAAATATAAATAGCAAAAATACCTACATTAGCAGTCTCACGACATGGTCCATTTTCGAGAAATTTTGCAATCAAATAGTATAATTCTGTAACAAATAATGATGATTTTAAAACACATACAATTTTACACGCTAAATCCGACATAATCTGCTTGTATGAGGGGTTTCATCAGTTTTTCCGTTACCTGGCTCAATCGCTGACTCACATCTGGACATACTCCTCTCCATTTTCATCAAACTTTAATACAATTATCCACGAACAAACAATGATAAATAATTTAGTTAATGTTCGCCATATAGCGTGATAATACCCATTTCTGATTGCATTTTCTCGTCACCAGTTTTCAATCACAATATGCAGGCATGCCTCCTCGCCAGAAAGTTCTCCTACACATAAAGCTCGATTTACATTTGCGATGTTTGCGACACCTTTATAAAATTCTTCGCACCCACGAACAAAACAGTTGAAGATGTACATTAATAACCACGATTCATACTCACCATTTTTTTTATCCATTCCCAATATTATTAACCAGAATATACTTATGCTTCGGATATTATTCATGAAACGCATATTGAATTCGATACTTTACTTTGGTAACGTCAAGAAAATAGCATCGCTTTAGCGCGAAATGATGGACGCCATTGTGGAATTCGAATACAGACATGCGCAATGTTTTTGTTCTGAGATTATCGCGCATCTTTCTTCAACGTATCAAACGGCATCGTGAGTCCAAACACCCAAAAAGACCATCTGGTCGTGAATATTCCTCCTTTGTATACTTGACTTCAAGTATTTATATGCGTGTTGACGTAAAGGAAAATGACGTTTTTTCGAGGTTATGTAGGTCATTTTCATGTATACGCGAGGAGCCTACGTAGATATGACAATACGATCAGATGGTATTGACAATGGTTATTCAAGCGAATGTTACTGATTCTATATGAATGTTAATAGTTGAATAATTATTGGATTATCAATTTCAATTTATTTACTTGATAACTATTGACAATTGCTACAAATCAAGATGTCGTGGATTAGGGAAAATACTTTGAACTTTATTCAAATGTTAGCTGTAAAAGTTGTAAGAAGTGGTCATGTGCCCAATCATGTTGCTCTCATAATGGATGGTAATAGACGTTATGCAAACAAATACAATGTTAATAGTCTCGATGGACACACTAAGGGGTAAATTTTTATATTTCTATTTCAACTTATTTCTCAAGAAAAGGGAAGGCAGAATACAAACATTATGGAACATCCTTTTTATGCAATATATTCAAAATGTGAGATGAATTTCGTATGTTTCTATACAATAGATTCGATAAGCTTGCTGAAACACTCCAATGGTGTTTGGATCTTGGTATCAAAGAAGTGACTGTGTACGCTTTTAGCATTGAGAACTTCCGAAGAAGTAAGGAAGAAGTTGATGGACTTATTGCACTTGCAGAGAACAAATTTCAACGACTATTGGATGAAAGGTAGAATATACCTATCTTGATGTGTAGCTCTTTTTTAACCCAAGTTCAATGTTTTCAAGATGATATTTTGTAATTTCGTGCGAGAAATAAGATGAAGGGACATAAAAGTTTCAACAAATATGTTCTCTCAATTTTTCAATGATACAGAAATAGTGGAGAAAAATTCGGGGAATACATATTCCTGTGATATCCATAATTGATGGAATTGTGAGGAATGCAGTTTCCTTTCAATACCATTCGAAGGTGTTCCAGGCACAATATTTTAAACTACAATGGGTTCATTGCAATAATTTAATTGCATACTGAATGAGATGTTGTTCATTTTCAGAGAAAAGTTGATGCAGCACGGTGTAAAAATTTGTATCATCGGCAATATGTCGTTAATACCAGAAAAATTGAGGAAATTGATGACTGAAGCAATGAGAGTCACAAAAAATAACGACAAAGCCTTGTTGAATGTTGCATTTGCATACACATGTAAGTATAATGCCGGGCTATATAATTTCTGAATTTTCTTATGATTTATTAGCTGATCCTCGTAAAATGATGTTGACGGCTCATGACGAAAGACAGATATAAAGCTTTTAATTAATAACTTCAACGACTGAGAAATCGATTCCGACCCTCCATCACTTTTTACCACTTATCTATGCGATGGAATGTTAAAAAGCGAAGCATTTGAGAATTTGTAGGATTTATTGGATATCCTTGAGAATGATGTCAACACCAAATTCATTTAGTGTAATTCCGAATAACGTTACAAAAAATGCTCGGAAAGAATCAGTCAGGAATTTTTTCTTTATTATGACCACCAATTGAAAAAGAGTGATATCGATGAAATTGCCTTCATGCACACTCTATACTCACGCGGTCCTTATCTCTATCGAGACAGTAATTATATTGACATTCCGGATTTCACTTCATAACTTTGCAACACTATTCTGCAATAAATAAAATAACCAGTTGACACGAAGGACAAACACTGAATTTTCAAATTTGTAAATTAGCGATGTTTCTAAAATTAAATAAATAATTAATTCTTTCATTCTATTGCGTCATGCAGCGCGAGATGAAATAACCCAAACTATCAGAACTATAACAAAAGGAGTGGATGAGAAACATATACTTCCTGAAGATGTTAACAGTGAATTATTTTCAAAATGTTTATATACATCCGAATCTTCCGATCCAGATTTAATTATTCGAACATCAGGAGAGATCCGATTCAGTGATTTTCTTTTGTGGCAGGTATGCAATTATCCATTTGACAATATGGTAATTTCCCTGTCTATTATGAGAATGGACTTACCTCATTAATATTTCCGTTATGTTATGATTTCAGACCAGTCATGCATGCGTTTATTTCACAAGAACGTTATGGCCAGAATTCAATATATGGGACTTACTGGCAGCCGTTTTCCATTATCAACGTAGTTACACTGATATACAAGCGTCCCAATCGTATGAAAATCATAGGAAAAATTCATGTCATGATCGTGCACTCGCATATTTAAATATGTTGGAGAGTGAGAAACAACGTACTTTAGGGATTATGGGAAGAAGTTGTTAATTATAGTTGTCTTTATCCTTTCCTATCTAAAATACGGCGGTGGATTTTCAATATGTAAAATATAATTTATCTACAAATATACTTAGCATTTTTTATTTCGCTACATAATACTATTAATAGTACAAGGATAACAGAAAATAGTCTAAAAAATCTCTAATATATAAACTCTTCTTCACTAAAAGAATAATATATATATATTTTTCAATAATACATTATTACATAAACAATCTTGTTCAAAAAGACGTTTATACGTAATCAATAACAATTTTCAATATTTTTCATACATGTTAATAAATTAAAATTTTGGTGTGAATAACAATAATTCTAGATTTATCGGTTTACTTTACTTGATTCACTTAATTGCAAAAGTCATTTCATTAAGTATATCTCACTTATATACATGTACTACGTTTGGGATTTGCACTTGATAAAAAATGAAAATAATAGACTTATATTTCGATGATAAAATTGTTTAGCGTCCGATAATGGTAATTACTTGTTCTTAGGGAAATAGTAATTAACTGTCATATATTAAAACCGTCGAAAAGAGACGGGAAATGGAAACGATAGAACAAATATATTTGTATTTCATGAAGAAGTAATTGGCAATTTACGGTCGAACTACGCGTAGTTTGTATTGAATTCATGAAAAGATTGTCGTTCTTTCATTTTTTAAATATAAAATACGTATTCAAAATCTACTTAACTTAAATCCAAAAAGCCATAAGTTCATTTTGAATTGTAACCAGAATGAATTGTTCGTCTCGCGGATGGTTGCCGTTGTCGTGCCAGGAAGGAATTCCCTTGACTTGAACTAAAATTGGCAAGACGTTGATCAGCAATTTCACGCTGACATGTAAAACCTAATTGATAAAATGCCGATATCATCAATTTCTCTTCCATTTCACCCAATAATTTTGATTCTTTCAATGATCGTTCCATTTCGTCGATTATTCTACGTTTTTCAATTACTTGATTGCGAAGTAGCAGTAGTTCACACGGGTAATTACTTTGTTTTGGATCCATACATTTTATAACTGCTTTTGCTTTCTCAATATATTTTTTCGAACGCTCTTCTAACGTTGCATTTTCGTACTCTTTACGAGTTAAATTTTCATTCAATGTTGTAATTTTTTGTTTTAACGTCTGTATAGTCGTCTCTTTTTCTTCAATCTGCGCTACAAGTCGTTCGCGCTCAATTTGAAACTGCTTCGTTTCATTTTGTAATTGTAGAATTTTATATTGTAATCCACTACTATCAACTTTGCTATCTCTATTTTGTTCACGTTGATGTTCGCTCACTTCTTCTAATTGATTTTCTAATTCCATTATTTTCTGTGTAGCTTTGCGATATTTATCTCTGAGTGCATTTAAACGTTGCTCAGAATCATCCAATAATGCCTGAATAGTCGGTAATTTTTCGTCATGTCCTAGTTGCTCTAGTCTCAACATTTTATTTTCATGCTCCAACAGTACTAATTTCTCCTTCACTTCCGGCGATATTAATTCGGTATTCGAGACAGCATGAAGCATCGTTGGTGTTGAGTTCTCAGCTGTATGTAATTGCGTACATTTCAATTCTTCATTCGTTTCTTTTAGTGCATCGCGTTCAATAATTAATCGCTCTTTTTCTCTGTATGCTGAACTTAATTGCGCTTCCAGTTTTTTTGCCTCAAATTCCAATTTGTCATATTTATTTATCTGTTCGTCCAATTTTCTCTGGCATTCAGCCAGTTGCTGTTTACAAAGCTCTAAATGATTACGTACAGTTGACGCTCGCTTTATTTCCTCCTCATATTCTATTTTCGCCTGCATATACTCCACATTTTTATCCTCTAATATTTTAACTTGCCTCTTTAGATCACTTAGGTCCTCCATTTTCTTCTTATACGCTTCTATTGTTAATTCATATTTTGTTGCTTTATCAGCGGTTTCACGCAATGCATCGAGTTCATCCTTTAAATTATTAGCCTCATCCGCGATTTTTTGCAATTCTTCCTGTTTCGATTGGAGTTCAAAAACTTCCTTCGTCAATGATTCATTTTTTAATCGATAATCATCTTTCAATGTTTCAACTTTGAATAATTCATCTTTCAAATCTCCAACTTGCTTACGTAATTCTGAATATCTCAAACTCGGTAATGATTGATCAGCATTGTCATATTCATCAAGACGTTCGCGTAATTTTTTATTTTCACCAACCAACGTTGCTTTCTCCTCTTGCAATAATGATAATTGCTGATCGAGTTCATGACACCTTTGACCCAATTGATCCTTCAAATCAACAGCAGTTTGCAATTCGGACAATAACTTATGGTGACTCTCATCCCCAATGATAGTCGGTTCAACATTCAAACTAGCACCGAGACTGATTCGCGGTCCATCCATACAAACTTCTAATTCCTGTATATTTTGCATTATCGCCTGTTGAATTGCTTCCTCCATTTCCATTATTCGCGTAATATATTGTTGTTTTTGCGTACAATTAACAGCACAGCCTAATATCAACTGCAACAGTCTACGTAATTCCGTGCCATCGCAATGTTCACCTATTTTCGATGCATCTGGTTTTATGTATCCCGACAATGGTTGATTCAAACATTCACTGTAATACTCCATGACGGCTTCAACAATTTTTTTAAGATTGCTCACGCGTAATCGCCAATTTGTACCTACATCTGTTTTTATCTTTGATTGCCATGAACTCGTGAACCATTCTGGCGCAATTTGTGCCAATGCCTCGGCCAATGCTGCACCATCGCTGATTTCCTCTGGTGAGCAATGCGCAGATTTTAAATCAAATGTATTTAACCATTTGATTAAACTTACTAATTGATGGTTCGTCATTTTGTTATTTATCAGTAGAATTCCGTTATACGATTAGCATTATCACAATTCCAGTAATCGTTTTCTTCATATATATCTATGTATCAGATAAAAATAGAATATATATTAGTTATTTACTTGAACTAATTCTAAATAAATGTTTGAGCATGTCAGATGTTTAATTACCTTGTACTCTTGATAAATAATTTTTTGTTTCTTATTCAGCAAATTTTCTTTATTATTCTGTACTTCATGTAGCTGAGAACAAAATACATTTGACTTTTTTCGTCGTATCTATGCATTTTATCTCTACATCAGAGAAAGTGACAGCAAGTAGGTGGCAGTAACACACAGCGCCTCTACAAACTCTCATTGAGCTCATTACTGTTTTTTACGGGTTGCTATTAGACTCCCCACATTTCAAAATGTCACTATGACGAAGATACAAACTTCGATGTGTAACTCGTCGGATTTGTTAAAATTAATTGT
>JAPYZF010000493.1:0-61427 GCA_030523045.1 Meteorus cinctellus | reverse complement strand
AGTTAGAGAACCCAATGTTTAGCCCCCACTTAGGTTAGAGTAGGCGTGGCTAATAAAAGAGATGAGGCGATGTTGATTTTCTCTCTCACTCATTCGTGGAATTTTCGTCCCCAAACTGCGCGAGTTATCGAGGGACCACTGTATATGGCTGTTTGTTTTTACATCTCTTGATTTAACGAGTTAATTGAGTTCCGGACAGGTAGAATTGTTGAATTAATCCAACAAATAAGAAAAGATATAAAGTGAGAAACGGATATATTATTTATTATTCGCCTCTACTCGTTATTCTATTCTCCTCACTCGTTTTGGCACACATCCATAAATTATTATTACTCCCTATGACTTACACGCTATATTCTATTCTCAAGTTTAGTTTAATTAATTTATAACACTTTTTATACTCTATTTAATGTTTATATGATGAAACTTTCACCACTGTTTTGTCAAACAGACAATGGAGCATGCAAAAACAATCGTTGATCAAATGAAATTGATATACATGATAGTTTACTTAGAGTCCCGACGTATTGCGATTTATACGTTCGACGGTTCATCATTAATTCACTTCGTTTATGTATATAGCAATCGAATTCTATCATACGGATTATCATTATAGAATTCTTCCTGGATTATATTAAACTTGACTTATTGAGTATCAGTTTGGCGTGAGATCAATTATCATCGATTCAGACCAAGATGAAAATGTTAAATCCAAAAGTCAAAGGTAAATGAAGAATTTAAAGATAGAACATGAGCAAATGAACGCTTTGACATTTATGTTCTTTAGATGGCGAACATTTACTTCGTTTGATTCGGAATTATCGAAATTTTACTGTAAATTTCTTTCTCTACAATACCTCATGTTCATCAGAAATGACTTCAAAGTGCTGCTATACATATGTACCAATAGAGATGTATTGGATATAATTAAGCGTCCAATTAATAATAAATGTTCTATAATTTACATTAATTGAGGACATAAATGGAACACAATATTGATTAAATTCCATAGGCAAAGCTGAACTTTATAACTACATATACCACATGTCTCGTGTATCGACTGGGCGCGAGGGGAGAGGAAGGATGGGAGTGCTCTACCAGCAAATTGCACTAAATAACCTTGGAAATCCAATAATTTTGATCACTTTCATCAATTCCCTATTTTTGGCATCTTTACAGAAAAATTATTCGGCAACAATCCAAAAATCTTTTACTTGGATAACGATAAGTCTCATGATGATTTTTTGCTCTATCCTTAAATTATTCCATGTATATATTTATATCTATCTAGAGAAATTCATTAACTACAGTTGCACTGATGCATACTGCTAATGAGAATATTGCATGGATGAACAATATATATTCAGCAACAGTGAAAACACGAACATGTTTTAATAACATAAAAAGATTATTATCGAAAACTCATCAAGTTTTTATATATCAATGATGTATGAATTCAGTATTCATTGAAATTATTTAATCTTCTGAACTAAAGTATATAGCGATTTCACACATGAACGCTTCATATACATCTATGAATGATTATTTATATGATTGGATAACACATGAATATATAAACATTTTTAAATGATGAACTCTATCGTTTATCGCTTTGATGAACATAGATAATCAGGCAGACCTTTCAAAGACCTTCAAACAGATAGACTTGAATATATCCAATTTATATAGAATTCACTGGGCCATATCAATCCAAATCTAAATACTTGAATAGCCCTGTGGCAATATGTCATGTCACAAGAACCCCCGTCTCTGTGCGGTTCGCTCTCTGGTCTTTTACATGTCGTACGAGGAATTATGTTTGGAATCTAATTGCAATCATGCTTGTTCATGAGTGATGAAAGATATTCATCACGAAAAAGAATGTGTGAATAAACGAAACATAGTTCAAATATTAACATGTTTGTTCATACAATATCATTTATGAATGTAGAGAGGGGTTGCGAAAGAGGACACGAAAGATGTGTATCTCGTGTCGGGACATTTTTCATATCAGGTTAGTCCAAATATCATATTGAAAGTATTTTTACGTGAGACGAAAGACGCAGCAGTTTTTTTACCTGGATATTATGACGATTCATGATTTACAAGAATGCGAAGGGTGTTTCGCTCTTGATTTTCGAAACTGTATTCTGTGGTATCACATAATATCCTTTCTATGAAGAGCATTCCTATCTACTACATTATAAACCACAAATTTTTGTTTTTCATTCTGCAAGGAAAATGTTGACACAAAAGTAGACTGCGTGGACAGTTATTGTTCAATTCTATATCATTTAGTTTCTATTTTTGATGTTAAGTATTGCCTTTTTTTTTCTCATTTGTTTTTTCGTTTTAATATATAGACGTTGAACTGACCGAACGCAACCATCTGTATTCACGATCTATGAGAATGCTTTTAGCGTTTTATCACCAGGGCCACTTCTGGGCGTTTCTGACTCTCCTCCTTTATCCTCGACATTCGTAGTCTCGACGGCACTCTCACAGTTTCGTTCTTCTTCTCTATTTTCATATACATAGATATATCCATACATTTTTTTATTTCATTTCGTGGAGATTCAACCAATACAAATGGATTCATTCTAGAGTATTCCGATTTTATCTCATTTTATTCGCTACGTTTTTTGTTCATTGACACATTGTCAGCAAGAGAATCCTCAATTTTTTTCAATGAAATACAATGCAACATTGTTATAGCGCCATTATAAGGTTAAACTTAAACTTTTTATTGGATTCACTTTTATTTCCATATGCTTTTATTCGCCTTATCTTCAAACCGAGATAACAACGTAATTGAACTTTTGCAAGGAATTTTTATTTGCATTATTGGCGAGTGAAATAGAGTGTGACGTTGGTGGATCGAGGCTGGCGAGAAGATATACAGTGGGTACATTGGTGTAGTAGCCAAGAGCTCGGAAACACTTTAGCCAAAACTCCCAAGTTGGGTTGGCCAAAAACGCATCAATCAAGTCACGACTAAATCGCCCCATATATCTATGTATAGTTGTAGAACAAAATATAGGAAAAATAAACAACGTCACTTCAATGAATGCCCCTCTCATTGAAAAATTGAGGGGAATAATTTTTTTATTCATCCATCATCACATTAAAATTCACTTTATTCCCAGAAAAAGTGATAAAATCAATGGAAAGTATTTATGAATCGGGGAGAGAGTTTTCTTCATGCATTTTCATTTTTTCAATACCAATAAATATCGTGTGAATGTGAACAAATGGATGTGCATGAGTCATTTTATTCTTCTTTTTTTTCTTCGGTTCACCACTGCCAAAAAACGTGTTTATCACTATATACTTTTTCACTCTTTTCTGTGTGATGGAATCAGATGGATAGTTATAACAATGTCTGAACGTGGAACTATGGAATTTTCAGTTTTCCACAAAAATGTTATGAAAAATTCAAATCCTCGAATATTAAATTCACAACATCTATACTACCAACACTAAAACTCTATTTGAAAGAAGCAAGCATAACTATTTTCAAGTTTCTTTTCTCAGGTCGGGATTCTATCCAAAATTATACTTCCTCATGTCTCTCACGGAGATAGCAACTATTTTAGCATGAACACTCCATTAATATTACTCACACAATTTACAACACAACTTGTACTGAAAAATAGACCATTAGGTCGGTACGAAAAAAAATAATAAATAAACATGCCATTGGATAAGTGAAAAATAAATATGTGCGCCATCCATTATCGTGACATTAAAGTGGTTTGGAAGGTGTTGGCGATGCTAACTGGGTAAGTAAGCATCCCGAGAGACCAGTGGTTTAGAGAAGAAGGATGAGATCCAAGTTAAGACAGCGCTACATATATATGTATGTGTGCGTGTGAGATGTGTATGTGTTTCGCTCGAGACAAACGTCCTTGAACCTTACCAAACGAATTTCCTGATATGTTTCCCTAAGGGTATGTTTTTACCTAATCCTTCAAATGACAAATCACATATTTAATGGCATCAATTCGACCCTATTAACACCAATGTTTGCCATTCAATTTTAATTCATTATCACAACTTTTCACATGGAATCAATTAATCAAATCAACTTGATTGAATAAACAATATACCCAGAATTGAAATTTCCAGAAAATAATTGGAAACGCACACAAAAATGTTATTGATTATCAATATTTAATCGGGCAAAAACTAACCTTTCAATAAACTCAGTTTGCACATATGAATTGTGAATATAAAATTTAAATCAAACATATGAGTTTACATAATATTACAATATCGTTTCCAAAATGAAAACACAAATATCATTCAAGAAAATTGAATGTGTAATCGAATTCTGGGTCTGAAAATATGTTATAGATACAGTTATAATCACATTCACCCGAACTTTCATTTTGATGACATAAAATCAAAGGATGACATGGATGGACATCATAGAAAATGGATGATTAATCAACAAATTCGAAATCCACACATGGTGTCCAGCATTTAATGTACAGTGGAGGAATCATCTATGTTATCCAATTGTGATTCACATCATGTTAGTGATTGACCAATAGAATTAAACAATATCGATTCTTATATAAATATCTGAACATACAAATACAATACTTCGGATCACGTCATTCACAATGCACTGCAACGTCACAGTTTAGAGAAATAAGAAGAAATAATGAAAGGATGCGGAGACGAGAGGTATTTATATACATGATATAGAAAAGAGGTTGATGTTCTAATGGCGAGTGGCAGGAACTTCTTCTCCCTTGTGACTGTGGAAAAAGAAAGTCGCTCGGCTAACCCGGACATTCTATGGTACATAACGAAAAGTGCTTCGGTGCCGAATCGATAATCGCCGAGAACTGGGAATTGCTCCCGCACAATGGGTAGAAGTATAGGAGCAAAGCTATACTGGCGCGTCCCACAATCTTTCTGGATGATCGTTGAGGAATTTTTCGTTTGGCGTCCGATGAAATTTATGGCTGGGTCACAGCTTGGATCGGCATGAACAGCGCGCGCTTGCGGCCTCGCCAATGCTCGCGCTCTTGTTATCGTTTCGAACCTTTTGGCCTCATTGATTCAACGATGAACAGTGTACTTAACAATGTACGCCGTGTATTAAAGCCACACCACGAGTGGTTACGAGTGAACTGACCATACTCACTTTGTGCCACTCACTTGTTATACCTCTATTTATTGATTATTATATATATATTATTACGGCTTTGATGTTACAAAACGCAAGTGCATGAATATCCTGTTTTATTAACTACGCATTAGAGTGATGAGAGAATTATGGACCGATACATTAAGCATAATATGAAAAATTCATGAATTCTCATTCATTGAGAAGAAATTTAAATTACAAGAAATTTTTCCAATTCCATAAATTAATCATATTATGAAATCTTATATGCAGCAGTGCAGTGCAATTTTCTTTCTCAATTCGTGTTATGTTAATCCAGTTGATTAATTTTAAGCTGAGTAACTAATGTGCGATGAAACACCGGTCAACTTTGACTTCGTTGGACATTTAATATTAATAATCTAAATATTTATTGATATTTATTGCTTTGGAACTCTTTGTTTGTACCATTCATATGGATTGTTTCAAACTAAATATATACATATTATTACATACAAACGTGAATCGAAAACGAATTTCGGAAATGGCATGGCCATTTTCCCGAACATTCGGAAAACGTGAATGGAAGCAGCAAATGAGGTAATGCACGATCCAATTTGATGACTCGATACACATGGCTGAACACAGTTCGCGCCAGAGTAATTATTAACACCAATTGCATTGCAATTAAACAACGCGTGCGCTCTGTGTTTCTTTATTTTACTCTTTCTATCTATTCCACTCCTGCATATGTACCGTTATCATTGCATTCCGACGCAAAACTCGAAATTCCTCTCCTACGATCTTAGTAAAATATTTAATTTAATTTTACTCTTCACATCATTTATTAAATTACCTTCACTTCATTTTGTTTATCACAGCCTTCGATAAACTTTCTATCTTGCTTCAAAGTCGATAGATAAATAAATTCAATTGCATCCTAAATTATCAGTACATCGAGAATTATTACAGCATATAAACTTCCTAATTACCATGGGTGTATTGCAAAATGATGGATTCTCCCCAATTTGCTCATAAATTTAATTAATACACATGAATACCATATACACTCAGATTATATTAATTATTCATCGGATCTCACTTCATTCTCTTCATACATGTTGTCATATACAATATGTAAAAGTCCAATTTATAACAACGCACGTCTCCTAGGTATTTACTAAGCGGAATGTTCTGTCAAAATAAATTCTCTGAAAATAAATGTTGTAGCGTTGATATTCACCAATTTACCTGCACAAATTATACTATCATTTGTCTAACCGAGTATAGAGATTTGACTTTCGTGTTGATCATTCCATT
Source organism: Meteorus cinctellus (assembly GCA_030523045.1). Taxonomy (NCBI): domain Eukaryota; kingdom Metazoa; phylum Arthropoda; class Insecta; order Hymenoptera; family Braconidae; genus Meteorus; species Meteorus cinctellus. The sequence goes on along the minus strand of JAPYZF010000493.1, from coordinate 54,988 downwards.
TCCCAATAAGACAAAAATTCTGTCGAAATTTTGTGTCGCTGTGAGAAACATCGATTAATCAGAAATAAAAAATTCAGAGGGCAATCGAAAATAATAGTTGCAGTAGCAGACTCATTTAAAGTGAGGAACATCATTAAAATCATACGAATATTTTACATTTTCCGCAGAATGTTAAGTTTTATGTATACATATGACGATGAGCTGAAGTTAAAAGAGACGAAAAACATTGCAATCTTCTCATACAATGCTCCTCATTAATTTCGCTATATCTACAAGTGAAATGATGAACAAATATACTCAACTATAGTATATATACGGAGTTGCGAGCTTCCTGCAGTGTACATAGATGAATTTATACGAGCACCAGATATTTTCTATGAATTATGTGTATCATGGATAACAACAAACAAAATATAAAGAAAAACTATCTCATGCAGATAATTTGATACGAAATTGTTGTAACACCCAATTGTTGGCTTCGCTTGTCATCATTTTGATTGATGATCTCTGTGAAATTCAATATGCTAGTAATCAATTACGATGGCTCCAGGCGTATCAATGATTAGTTCTATTAATTCTTGATACGAATAATTTTGCGAAAATTCTACTTACATTGAAGAAAGAATTGTCAGCTATTTGTTATGCCATTTAAATAAATGGAATTAATCGAAATTTTCTGCAATATAATGAGAAATATCATGACTTCGAGATTTAAAACGAAACAATTGTTTGCCCAACATACTATGACGTATTAAATATATGAATACAGACATATATATATATATATATATATATATATATATGGAAAGATGCGTATTATATTCACCAAAACTCGGAGAGTTTATTTGACAAGCAGTACCTACAGTTTCAATCAACTCGTGTACATGCAATGCGCGCGATAGTCACTCTACTTCGGAATAGGGAGCTTTATTCGTGTCTCGATGCAAATGTTGCTTCCTACATGCATATACAACACACCTACGCGCACTCACACTCACTTCATCTACCTCATTCTCTCTCAACCAAAGCTCTTGGCAAATATCCACGAGAGTATGCGGGGTCATCTTTTGTTTCAGAATAATTGCTTCCTACGAGTTTCCTAGCGCTATATACGAAACCCGGTACAACTGTTTAGTACGCACAACGACGCTTCACCTAATACATGTCGTATTGTAATCGAATAATCACACAAGTTTCCGATTTTTATGTTCCATGACATCATCAATTATATAACGATTTTAGTCTGCTGAATCAGTTTTCATTTTCACTGCAATAAAAATATTATTAATACAATTCATTATTGATAATTCTTTTCTAATAATTACTCAACCAATACAAATGAACTTTTTCGATTCTCGTAGAGTCATATGAAAATGGTATTTAAAGCAAACACTAAAGTTAGTTGGCTGTCAACGTTAATGCTAATCGTCGAAGCAGAACTTTGCATTACATTATGTCTCGGTTGAAATGCTATGCTTTAATATTTTATCGTTAATAATACTTCTCCACTAACTCTCATTAGATTATCATGCAATTAGTTCCGCCATAACCAGTTGACAGACTAATGAACAGGAGGGACATTAATCATATTATTAATTGATTACAATGTCGCATGACCATTCTTTAAAAGTGACAATTTTATTCAATGTTGTGAGATTATATTCCTGCACACGAAAATCTGTATGTGGAATAATGCAATAATTGATGAAAAATTAATTAATAATGCTGTCTAGTTGGTACGAATCCATCTCATTATCTCATCTTATCAGTTTCCAAACTGATTGTTGGTCACATAACTAAAGAAATATCTAGTCTATTAGTTACAGCATCGATGACATGGATGACGATGTTATACATTTATATAAAAATATAACTGAACATTTACTTCTATTGTAGAGATTGCAGTCACGCGTGATAAAACCGATATTTTGTGGATCGTAACACTGGCAATTGCCATTTGGGCAACGCGAACAGAAAGTTATGGCCAAATGAAAGAGTCGGTGCGAGGATTCGTTGTCGTATAACCACTGTTGCGGTTGAGCCATACAATCACTCTAGTATTAAAGCAAGCATTATTTTTTTATTTCTCTTTTATCATTATTAATGTTTTTCATCATCTTTTCTTTCCCCATGCATGTATACATATGTACAAATATTTTTTTGCCACATGAAGAGTAATACCATCTGATGTATTGTTGCAAAAACTTCATAGAATGTTGACATCAAATGTTCCACTGATTATTTCCTGGTTTATCAGTCAGAAAGTGACTGGAAATCACGAAGATTTTTTCTGAATTGATTTGGATTCTCATTCCACATATCACATTCAATTTTTGTCTTTTTTTTTTCATGATATTAAAATTCAATCAATCGGAAAGTCGTATTCAACAATTAATGAAATATTCTGCGTTATTAATTTACCAACATTTTTCGGAGTATAATTGAAATTCAATCATTTCGATTTACTAATTGTCGAGCACGTAGATTCCAACGTCATTCTGTGAGAAGAAATGTTTTTAATTTAATATTGCGAAAGAAATTTCACAGTGCGTTTTTCCCTCACATCATTGAATTCCGATCGATGGAATGAGATATGCGGCAAACGATGAAGCGTCATAATATACTCTATTGCAGTATAAATAATACATTATTAAGATGAAAGGGAAAAACTCCTGATTGATATATCCATCGACAGGAAAAAAGAGTACATACAATGCGTTGCGGTGAAAAGAAATATTATGAATCTCAAACCGTCGTGAACTTCGCTTCATCGAATTTGATATTGAATAACATTCAACGTCGAAAATAGTGGGTACATTAACGTCATGTAAATCGAACTGAATTTCCTTTTTGTACAGTACGAAAATTGGAGGAAAAAAATAATAAAATAACAAATTTTCGTGAATGGGAGGTGCCATTTCATTTGAAATTTCCATAAAGAGCAGTGAGATACGGTGAAAGCGCTGAAAAAAAAAATAAAAATACGAATGTAACAGAGTAAATGGAAAAGTAGATGCAGACGTGCCGAGTGTACGACGTGTATGTCGATCGTTAGATTCGTATTACCATTTTGGCCTGAGGGCACCTGTGTCCCACACAAACTCTCGCTCGGTGAATGCTCTAGATCTAGTTGGCGTGACATGAGTCTTGCGATTTGTAGTTGCAGTATACATAGGTGTTTGTGTGTATCTATACGATAAATGTATCTATGTATATAAATAGAGATACAATCCTATGGGGATTATTCGCCCAGGCCTCGGTGACGTTGCTCGACCAATCGTTTCTAACGTTACTGTCTTTATTTATGTTGTCGAATAGGTACATCTCCCGCAAGAGAAATTCGATCGTCTTTGTACGACATCAATGTCTCTATTTTTCCTTTTTCACATTGGAACGGCACATTACAAAATAAATTTTTCCATTATTTTTCATAGATCGCGTGACTACAATCAAAATTTTTGGGTTACAAATATCTCACGTTTTCTTGGAGTAGTTCGATTGTTGACTCAGGGATTGGCAAACAATTGAATTAGAACAGTGCTCTCAGAAATTAGAGTAAAAGGGAAACGGAGTATATTCCAATTTTCATCTTTATATTTTAGTGAGTTATGTATTTCTCTCTCTCTCTCTCCCTCTCCCCCTCATATTTTTCTTCTGCTTATACTGATTAGAAAAAAGAATTTAAGAAATTTAATAATGATTGGCCATGATTTCTGAGATATTAAATTGGAAATTTCTGCTCCATCATTTGCGTAACGTGATTGAAACTTCTTATTGATTACGGTGATCAATGTTCGTAGAGCACAAAAAGCGACATTTAACTTTACGATTTCTCATAGATGATATACAAAGAATAATAAAATATAATAATAAATGAGTTCAGGAATGAACTTGTGACAGATAAAATTAAATATGCTGAAGGTGAAATAAAGAAGCATTGTATTGTGGAAAACATTAAATCACACGTAAAAATGAAAATGCACAGGTCACAAGACGACAGATAGGTATAAAGTCTCTTCTTTAAGTGAGACTCATAAATTGTGTTGGAAAACGTGCGGGCATGAATTTATATTCATCCCGAAGGCGACGAAGTAAAGAAAAACGCATCGCCGTAGCTCAACGTCACGGCTTTTTTCTGCGTTGAACTGCGCCACCTTTCCACATTGAGTCCACAAGCTCATCTACCATCTATTCAAAGAAAACAAAATGAATATAAATGAATAAACTTGAAATACAAAGAAAAAAGGAAAAGAAGATCGATATATGAAAGAGTAAAGGAAAATATTTAATAAGTGATTGAGTGTCATAGAAGGAATGAACGATACACAAGTAAGAAATCAATGAGTAAAAAAATTTCAAATTTATCGAAACTCCTTTTCAAGGTCTATATTTAGCGTGTAGTAATTTTATACCATCGCCAACCATAATACATTGATTATAGAAGTCAATCGAGTCATTCATAATCCACCGTAAATATATATAATAATATTTTTAATGAATATTTGATGCCTACTCTATCTATTTATGTTTATTCGTTAAATATGAATATTTCAATGGGTATTTCGAACTTAATTAAAATCACTATATTTGCTGCAATATTGAATTTTAGAGTGAGGGACAAAAATTTAATCGCCAGAGAATAATTTAAAAATGATAATGCCACGGGAATGTTACTGAAAAACACGAGGAATAATAAATTATGACAGTTATGTAGAGGACTACTCTCGAGGGTAAATGTCACTGGGGCGACATAAGCATTGGTGACACACGAGAAACGGTTACTGTGTATAGTGCTATGAGTATAGAAAGACCATGAGACACGGGTCAGAAAAGGATGATGGCACTCAGTTCCCTCAGAGACCAAGCTCAGTCCCTGCTCTCATTTGCGATCTTATATGCAGCGCGCACATTATATTATATCACTCGTACTCGAGTATGCTACGAATGTTAAACATTAAAACTCTTCATTTTAAGATTAAGGGGCAAAACATAAACCCCAACGGTTATCGTCAATTAACTAACTAACTATATGAGCGTATCACGAATTTTACCTCATATTGTAATGAAATTCATATAATTCTTCAACATTCACTCATTTCTCATCCGCTATGCTATTCATTTACTTTTGTCCAATGAAATTTTCATGAATAGCGACTGGCATTCGCGGCCACTGTTAAATATAATCCGGGATTTTCACAGTGGGAATAGTCACAGGGCCGTGGGAATTCTCATTCGGTTGCACGCGCGAAGCTTGAAACGTTACTGGATCATGTGGACGCAAATTTTTTTTATCCTCTTGTTTTTTCCACCTATATTTTGTTCGCCAAATAAATATGGCAGTGGTGAGAATATTTCGCTTTTTCTCCATTCATACAATATTCCACTGTTCAATTATCACTAGTTGATAGAAATGACAATCTTATCGTGTATAGGTTTATTTGTTGAATTATTTTCATTTCCACATTGTAAATTCCATATGATGTATAATACGCGCATGTTCATGAAAGTTAAATCATTATAATGCGATTAAATGTTTGTTTTTGCAGACGTGCCAGACCCACCGGGACGTCCCATCGCCACCAACTTCACATCACGCTCCGTAACAATCTCATGGGCGCCAAGCGAGAACTCCCACAACAATCCAATTTCACACTACATAATCAATGTCAGGTGAGTCATGTATATTGTATAATTCATATACATATATGAATGAAAACAAAATGAAAATATTGCGTGACGGTCCTTACTGCAATAATTCGATTATTGCGTCATAATAAACATTGTTGGCACGTTGAAAATGAAAATTTGTTATAATGATCAATATTTTACAAACTACACTGTAATTAAATTTTATCCAAGACTGACGAAATGGATATTACAATAATCTGCTCTCTCATTTTAATATCAGGAGAAAAAAATCAACAATCCATTATGTTTAATGAGACACGTTAATCGCTCGGGAATATTTAACTTGAGGAACACGCGAATATTGGATCAATTTTTAATGAACCCGCGCCAGATAAGATTGGAATTTTGAACCTTCCAATTGATGATTGAGCACTGCTATTTATAATATAGTCTAACGGCGATACCTGAAGCCAAGGAAATTTGAAAGCTGTAAGCGATGAGCCAATACTCTGATTGCGATGCCCAATATGAAATAAAATAGAGGAGAGATAGAGACACTAGCTGGCATTCCTAACCACTGTTTACTTTCCCTCGCTATCTGTTTCCGTACACAAAATTTCAGTCGCCTCGCTTTTCTCATCACGAAATGACAACATTTCAGAATACAATAAATTAAGTTCCAATTTTCATTGCATGTGGGTTTGGAAATAACGATTCTCGTTACAAATATTTATAATTACGTTAAAATTACCGATCAATTATCGCACCACAACTTATATGAAGCAGCGGAGTTCGTTAGATTAACTTCGAATGATGTTTTTATAATAAACTGAGTTGAAAGTGGAATTAATCGAATAGGTTCAGCCCTATAGATACGATAAAGTTTTGCATGGAGCTATACACTCAATGAGTTCGAATATGATGAGCAAATATAATGGATTTCTAGACTAATGGGTATTAACTTCTCAACAGGCAGCAGGGTCGCACTGATAGCATTTCAATTGAAAAAAAAATGTTTTTCTCGTTCTATAAAAATAAATACAAAAATGAGAGGATTGAAAACTAGCGCACTCGGCCATCTCATGGCTCATTTGATCCAAGAGTAGTTCACTGATAAAGTTTCCAAGTAGAATTAGTGACCGTGTGTGAGAGAAACAAATTTCGTGCAAATGTCTACCGAAAATTCCGCATGAGAATTCCAACCGTGGAAATCGTCCCACAACATTTTCCTCTTCTACAAAAATGATCTGTAAACAATCCAGTTTTAAGGGGAAAGGACGTACAATTTTCTTTCTTCCCTGCCTCATTATTTCTAGCACGTTAAACGTGGTTCTTTCAAACTCAGCAAAAACTTCATTTTTTGTTGAAGACATTCCATCTTCTTTCCTGAAACTTTTTATTCCGGAATAATTGTCCATTTCGGAGTTTCGTTATACCCATTGCACGGGAAAACGTTTGAATTACTTCTGACAAAATGAAATATGTCGAAAAATATTAATCTGTGTTAAAGATATACCCATATAATTATTTTCAAAGTTTGTGGCAATCTAATGTAATCCCACAATGCTATCATAATTTCTATGCAGATTTATCGATTAAGAGTGAGGTATACTCTGGATTCTAAAAATAAAATAAAATGTCGTGTGGAATCTAATAATGGCAAATTAATTAATCCTCTCGGCTTCATATATCCGGCCAATCACGCTTATAACGATTCAGCAAACCTTAAACTGCAAGAATGTTCTCAGACACTATTCACAATTGAGACTTTGTTTGTCTTTTCGTCGTTTCAGTATATATTTGGGAATATTTAATTTCTATCTCCCCCCTTTTGACTTCATTTCACTGTGAACAAAAAAAAATCGAATTTAATGAAAGCTTATCTAATATTGTTTCATGTGCTCTTCAGCTTTTGTTTTCATCCTCTTCCATTTTTCCATTGTTCCCGAATTTCTTTCATACAGTATCCTATATTGGAACAGAAATAAAGTCCAAATAACCTCCCATTATTTTTAATATTAGTGAAGCTCACACAATCAGCAACATACAACTTTTACATTTTACGCAATCAAAATGTTATCGTTTAAAAAACGGATATATTGCCATATCACGTAAAAAAAACCAAACATTAATTAATCCATCTATGAAAATACTCACCATTTGATTGCAACATCTGTGTATGATTTATATATTCCATAATCAAAATCGACATTGAAAGAATTCTCATGTGGAATTCACATTTGCGAGCTATTAAAATGTTGCTCCAACATTTTGCAATTTATTCAAAACATTTCTGTTCCAATGAATTAATATTATCTGTAGGTTCATTCAATTATTAGCATATACGAATGCTTGGATACATACACAATTACATAGAAGTTATATGGAATATCCGTATGTATAGAAGTGAGGATGTAAATGTGTATGTGTTTCGTGCTGGCAGGAAACGTGATATAATATACGAGAGAAGATATTTCGCGAAATGAGAACCCAACGAAGCTTATCTAGTGCAGAAAGTGACGTTCGATTATCCCACCGAAGCACACTCTAAATATCTATGTATACTTATATACATACACTAGTACAGACATTCACCTACACCAATTTCGCCAACGCGCCTTCATTTCACAACGCTCACTTGTTTCTAACACATGAAACTTCAAATGAGTTGGACGAACTGTGCTCCGCCTTCCGTTACTCGAATATACGGATAAGTACATAGCCCATGGCAGAATCCATAGAATCTAAAAGAGAACTCAATTGTCGACAAGTGCAAACGAATGAGAGGGATGAAAACGGAATAAGTGAACAAGAACGAGTGGATATACAGATTGGAAGAAATGGCAAGGAAAAAAATAAAGAACCAGAAAAATAGGGAAAAAAAAAAAACAAGTGAAGAATGATAGTGATAGAGTGAGTTAAAGAATATAAGGGTGAGAATGTGAGTCAAGTGAAAAAGAAGTTGCGAAATGGAATAAAAGCTAAGAAAGCCCAATATCTAGCCCCAAAAGTATATTCGTTCTCGCGAAAAATACCATTTCGTCATGAATGGTGCTCATAGTGATAGTCGTATAAAGGGCATGATGCTAAAATTGCGACGACGAGTGGGAAAATCTTGGTGCGCTTCGCAACCGTCCAGTCAAGCTGTGGCAATAAGAAAAGAGGTTCGGATGAAATGAAAGAAATGACCGCGGTAGTGGAGATATATATATATATATATATACATGTATATATGAAGAGTGGATGAAAATGTGTGGGTGGTTGGGTGAGTCTAGGGGGAGCGAACGAAGATAGACAGAAATAGAAGGCTAAGAACTGCAGTCTTGATAAGCACCCTTTGTTCTTCTCTCTTCACTTCGTCTTTGCTCACACTCACAAAGTACTAACCGTCCCTCGCTCGCCAATCTTCACACGCCCGTTATTTTATACTCGGTTCGTCCTACTTTCTATCTCTGCCTTATAACCTCTACCAAAACTACTTACTTCTCCTCTCTTTTTTTTGTTTTATTTTATTTCATTTTTTACTATTGTTTCTTTTTCTATTCCTCCCTTTGCTTTTCCACTACAAACGAGAAATTTGTTATCGATACTTCAAAGAACTACGTAAGCGGATATACGTATATGGAATTTTGTGAAGAAAGATATAGTAATCGAAATGTAGAAATAAATATGATATATAATTGTTTTTCGCCTGATAACATTTGAAGATATCCCTTTAGGATAACAGGAGAGATTGCAGCCAATAGGATTCACATGTGAATAATTTGATTAAGTATGTGTCGACGTGCACTATCTATGGAATTAAAATAAAATGAAATAATGGTATAGAATATATAGTGATTAAGAAAGAAACTTGGTCTATTACTCTGCAGTTCCACGAGCGCAAAATGCATATTTTAATGCTTGATTAACTATGAGCTCAGCGCTAAACCGACAGACGACTTCAAATATAAAGCGCGAGAGAAAGAGGGAGACAGCAAGAGAGATAGAGTAAGAGAGAAAAAATACTCTTAACAAAAGATATTCTATTATCCTTGAATAAATTGACCACTTGGATGGGCTACACTTATAGCGATGTGGACATAGGCCATAGCTTACATTTTTTTCACCGCATTTTCAAACTCTTAGCCTTCGAGCATTTGCACATAATAGCATTTGCCCAAGTACACAAAAAAAATTGATTGAAAATTTATCGTGATGAATAATAAAATTTAATTATAGAAGCAAATTATAAAATTGCATCAAACTCTATTTTTTTTACTGAAAAAAGAATAATTAATTCGTAATACCCTTCACAGATGTTTTCATCAATGAGAAACTGAAAAATCTACGTGGAAAATATTACAAGCACAATAATTATCTAATAATGCCATTGAAAAAGAAATATTTTTCAGATTTTATTCGTATACAACAATGAAATATGTGCGATATAAATGTGACAGTTGTTGTTCATGAGATTTGTGAGGTGTGCGATAATATTTTGAATACACTCACTGATTTCAACACCGAAATCGGATGGAATGTATTCGCTTTTCAATTATTCTGTACTTATTTGAATTCCCGAGCATTGTGGGTCAAATATACATTTGCTTTTATGCTATTCATGTCCTTTTTAATTTTTATCGCAAACATATCTAAATGTTTATGGATAAAAGTGCGACACAAATATATATATCGTGAGAAATCCATTCGTATACGTTGCAAAAGAATAATGTGTTATGAAAACAACATCCCATTTCAGTTTTGTTTACCTTCGTATTTGTGACTTCATGACATTGCCATACCATTCACAATAGTAATGATTTTATTAATTAATCATAAATAGTTGTATCAATTAAATCGTAATATTTTCTCTCAGTCATTGATGGATTTAATCAGTTTACTTCGAACTTTTCTAAAGTCGGAAAGTGGTAAAATAGGACATCCAATGTTTTTCTCGTGGTTCATGGATGTAAAATGTAAAATTGAATGGGGATTACATTAGACTCACAATCAATACCCCACATGCGTATACAAAATATGATATTTTCATCATATATTTTCTCATATTTCGTCGAGTAAAATACACGAGCAATGCAAAATGAAAATGAAATAAAAAAGAAATTATAATAAAAATGAAGGGAAAAATATTCAAGCCATATAAAGTTCATGAAGCAGTATTCAACTCTCCGACCACGTCGCTCGCGAGAAAAATATTCAACGTACTTTAAGCTATTAATCGTCGTGCACGTTCATCCATATTGAATCAACCCTCGGAATTACAATAGAATATGGAAGGATAATACCCTCTTCTGAATGAGTTTCTGAAGCGTTTGGACTTCCCTCAGACAAAAGTACTACTGAAAATTACATGATTCTTCCTATATATAGTTTCAATTTATGTGCATCGAATATTTTCATTTCACATATGCATCGAAGAAAAGAAAAGTAATTCAAATCAAATATTGTAAATTAATCTAGCAATGATTCCAGTATTTGGAATGAAATGAACAAATTTTTTTCATTCAATGACGCTCTCCGAATTTTCTTTCTCAACACATAATAATATCTAAGCCAAGCTTTATAGACATTTTTGGATTGAACATTTCATTTGCCGAATAAATATTAGTTGACATGAATTCCGTTATCACTAACAATATGATAAATGATAGAGTACAAAGTACATCGAGGGGTGAATCAATTCCGTGCCAAGTCACTTCCTTTGAGATTTTTCTTTTTTCCCAGTTGGGATTAAATATAATATGTATTTGGTGAAGTCTCTTTATTCCATTCTTAGTATTAAGCATCATACTTATTTGTTTGAACAATTCAACCGTGGTATATTGTAGAAGAGAGCCACTAGGGCCCATGCACAATCACAATCTTCATAATTAACTTTTCTGGTCTAATCTTTACAATTGCCGATTAGCCAATCCAGTGAATTTCACGCTACCGCACTATACTCATAAACAAAGCAATAGCACTTTTGCCAGGATTGACCTCAGACTTTTGCAAAGGGGAGCGATGATACAGATAGGAAATCCACAGGGGATTCATCTACAGTGGCTGATACTCCATTTCTTGTTTGTTGCTTCCACGAAATTTTTGTTTTAGTTTCTATTTTACTTTGTTTTTATTTCCTCACCACTTCATTCTATTTATTTTTTTCTTTCTAAACAACCAAAAGAAACTCAAGTACGGTACATACTAATATACATTACGTTCAACGTGTAGCTTAAATGTAAAACTATTTCACTTCTATGTTTATACACAGTTGGGAAAACAAACAGTATGCAACTCGCATCACTGAATTTGCTTCGTATTACTTTCAAGAAAAAAAAAACAAGTTATCACTAGTATTGTTGATCTTTTTGCTTCCCCAAATTTAATTTCTTATGGTAAAACAAACAAAATTGATTTGCACCAAACGAACTAAATTTTTCCAAAAGAAACGAGTACAATTTCCATTTTTTCCAGTTTCTTTTCAAGATTTGCCATCGTACCTAAATCGATGATGAGAAATATTGTCAATCATCATTTAATAAAAATTGACATAATCAATTAATATTATTATGCATATAAATATATACATGTACAAATATATGTGCGCATTGGAATATATGCAGTAAAGATAGGGCACGTCCTTGCTATCACGAAACCTCAATATCTCGAAGCTCAGCATCAATAGAGGAATTGTAGAAGGGGCCTTATTCACCTTTATAAGAATATATACATTCTATTTAGTATATTCATTTATATATATATATATATACTTGTTGGAATTGTGTGGCAAAATGCCAGAGAATACGTGGCCAAACCGACAACTGAATCGAATTATACGCTCGGCGACATGAAGCGGAAGTGAAAAAGACATTTGTTTAACCACCGTGTACTCGTACCCAAGCCGAGCTAATGTAGTTCAACGAACCGCATACGCATCTTTTTTTTCTCATTTTTATTATCATTATCATCATTGTTATCATCATTTCCTTTGATGTTTTTCAATTTCGATTGCAATGTCATTGATCCTCAACTGAGACTGCGATAATAGTTCAGAAAAATATTCGCTGTATCTCCCAACACATCTTAATAACTGATGGATGAAATTTCAAGCGAAATAGTCAGTTTTTACAAAATTTTTTCGGATCGATTGACATAAACATGACATTGAGAATCAATAAAATTTGTTCATAGTAAAATACCAGGCACTATGTGACGTTTCATGTTTAGCGTAAGCGATTGATTGACTAGGTAGAAAAAGGAACCTTTTTTCTGGGTACATGGCAATAATGAATAATTTCGCAACAATCTGTCTCGAAGTAATGTTGAAGGTGAATGTGACTTAGTGTACGGCATTTCACTCGATGTCACCAATGTCGATATCGTCTTACGTGTAGCATTGGAACCATGAAGCTCCACGGTGATTATCCCCGACTGGTTGAGCTTCAGTATAGGATGGGGAGTTCTCTCTGGGGGATTATCTCTGTGTCTTGCCTTATACTATATATACACACCATTGGGCTCCTGTCGATATTTCAACGGCCTTATCTACTCCTTCGGGATAGCTATTCCAATCGGTCCCAATCCCTACGAGCATTCTATCCTCCTCGAAGATATCTACAGTACATTAGGTGAATTATCGAAGAATCACCACCATGAAAGATTTGACCTGGTTAATGGAATCGAACGATCAATCGAATTGTTTCGGGACCGAAAATTAAGTCCAAATTAGATATTTAAATGATATCTGCCACTTTTAATATTATATAGGACGAAGTTATGTAGTGGATAATGGGAATAACTTACTGCTGAAAGCTCTGATAACATCTCATAATGCTGAATAAATTTTTTATCAAGTGAAAACATATAAAATCAATTGAATACAGTAAAATTGATGACTGGAAGCAGATCCGCCGCTCCAAGAATGCGCAATTAAAATGACTATGGAGAAATATATGAAGGTTGAAAAGCACAGAAATGTTCACTGTGCATATGGACGAAAATTAATTCTCATATTTTTATTTGTCAGATTCATTGTATTTCTGTATATATAATTATTCTCTGACACCATTATTCACTGGAATATTGCAGCACAAAAATATGACATGAATATATATAACGATATATAATATATATTACGTATGTGTACAACACAATTATGGTGGATGAAAATACGTCGGAAGTTATGTCGAGCGCAGTAGCTTGTTTTTATTTGAGCGAAAAAATATTTTTTGACGTAAACAGTTGCGTTTATATTATTTTTCTATCTAATCACTAGTTTTTGGTGATTCTTGTAAAATATACATGTACACCTGAATAATTTTTCACTACGGATTTCGTCTATAAATACGGATTTACCTGGCTTTCATATAGATGGAGGGAAAGAAAGAAACCTTTCGCCACGATCTTTTCATAATGCAACGGAAAAACGGAAATTGTGAAAACGGTCAGTAGTAAACATGCGATTAATGCAAAACGGAGAAGTGAAAAATAATTCCATTTGAGTGCTTACTAAATTCTTTTTTTTCCTATCGATCTCTGAAGGCAAAAATTCATGTGAAGGGAAGTACTATTGATGAATGATTTATTTTCTATTGTGATTTGAGATTGTCGATATTTTCTGAACATATACATTTATAATACATGCCAGATGGTTGATTTCAAAAATTTTCATGAAACAGTGATTATTGGTTTTCCATTGCACCAGAGAATATTGATTATTACCGGTCAGATGGGCATTCAACGTTGGATATTTCTCATTTCATTTGAATTTGATGCACGGATGCGTAAATCGATTCACTTTTTAACGACCCATGTTGTCCATCTTCCGTACTCGCCTCTGTGAATCGTCGTACGGAAACAATATTCATATTTCATACCAAATCTCCAATGTGAATTTATATTGTACCTATAGATAGGAATACAGAGAAATGTTTTCATGTAGCAGTCAATTTCGATGAACATATAAATATGTGTTGAATAAATATGCAGCATCCCTTTTAAAGTCTATGTGGAGAATTCTAAATTGTTGCAATGTCCAGTATATTTTATGTAGATAAATTTAACACAATTGTTACTATATTTTTCGGCATTTAAATAATATCACATGGATATCGATTTTGATATTACCATTAATTTAGTTGTTCCCGCTAGATTTACGAAATGATCTTTTGTTTATTCTCGCACAACTCTAACATCAAACTCTGAATTTAGACGAAAAATAAAATGCAGGGAGAATCTTCAATAATCAGTGCTTGAAATGAAATTAGCAAATAGGAAGAAAAAATTCTGAATGACAATTGAAATGGGCAGAAGATGTGTAATTCGACATGAATTGCATCAACGCCAATTGCATGTTTCAATCTTGTATTCATACTGATCATTCAAATGAATTCATGAAAAAAAATTGGCTTTTTTTCCAACTCTGCAACCAATCTAAATATAAAATGAATGGGAGCAACCAAAGATTTCAACAATTAAACTGTTGGAGGAATGTAAAATTTAACAGTGCTCGCATTATAATTTCACAAGGATAAATCAAGCACAATTGATATTTATTATTCGCAAGTGAACATTTTTTATGATTCGTTATTTATCGCCAGTCTTATATCACAACCCATTTTCGTACAATCGTTGATTTCCCAATTTCATTAAGAGATTTCTTTCCGTTTTTAACTTTGCTATTATTCCGAACATAAAACAAAAAAAAATGAAGAAAAAAAAGGGGACTTTCGGTCAACGATTAAAGCGATAGGAAAATGTAAAATTTAACATGCGCTGCAATGTGAGGGGTCGGTGCAGGACTCAAGGTAAGCGGAAAAGGGTTAACCCAGGGGATGTTATCGGGCAGCTCCATAAATTTACCAAGATTAGTCGTTGGTTGTGGAGCAAGAGGGCATAGAAGCTATACCATCTCCTCTTCCCTCACTCATGCCGAACTCCTTCCGCTTTCTTTTCTCCTCTATTCTTCTACTATTACACACTTTATAGATATTGCATAATATAAAGCTATTTCGACACGCACATCACACTTGTACTAAAAAAATATATATTTTTTTTTATCTTTTCAACCATTTGTTGTCCATATACATCTGCATGACGATAATAAAAAATATCATAGAGCAATGGAAACTGCAGTAATGGTACAATAATGCTACAAAAAGATTAATCTCTAAATTTCATTAAGCGATCGGTATATTATATTCACACATATAAAAAGGATTCCACATAATACAAGAAATCCCATTATCAGGAGGCGATAATTTTTAATAGCCTACTATAAATGACAGTTCGTAGGACGTGTGCGAGAATTTTCTCGGTTCTAACTTAATTCGCAGCTCTACAAGCATTTCTATTAATTACTGAGAAACCAGATTATCTCACAATGGAGATCAACGCTTATGACCAAGTCCATTATTTCAATGAATTATGTTTTTATGTTTTCGTATAATGGTCACGCTATTTTCCTAATTTAAAAATATATCCAACTTTATATTTCAGCATAAATACAAATGGAATGTATGTCATGGATAAAAAATTTAATAGAAAGCAATTGACTTTCATCGCGTATGGTGATGAAAAATATATTACAAGCCAAATGGATTTCCAAGAACCAGAAACGAATCATCGCTGAATTTTGTTATTATCATAGACTAATGGAAAAATTATGATATTCGTTCAGTTATTGGAACCATCATCACTATGTCTCTCAAAAATTTCCCAAAAGATATTTAAAATGCGGATTGCTCAACAATGACTGAGTTCTATTGAATACCACAATGATTCCCACTTCTCGTTTCTCTCTCCCAATATTATATAAACGTAAACGAAAGATTTCATATCTCCAATGACAATTTCCATGCAATCTCAGATTGTAGCTAAGATGGCTATTAGTTAATTGAACCTCGGTATGAAGCAAGTGAAAATTTCAAGGAAATTGTAAATGACAAAGAGGAGAGCACGGAAGACAACGAACTATGAAGAGGGAGCGAGCACGTGATTTTGTGCAAAAGAGATAGTAAACGCGGGAAAGAGCAAGTGTTTCAGAAGATACGATAAAACGAGTGAGAAAGAGAACAACTGTAACGATGAAAGCGTAGAACAGAAACCGTCAGAATAAAGGGTGAAGTAGTGAGGAAAACGCGAAATGAGTAGAGTGAGAATGGCGTACAATGAATTGAAACTCGATAGTCACGGTCGCCGGAAACCAATTGTAAGTTCTCTTACAATGTTTTAGCGGAAAAGTGCCCGAGTACTTTCAGTCAGCGCGAACAGATTTTGTAATTAGTTGTACGTATCCAACAAGTTTTCCACCAGACGCATACGGTTTCTAATTGAATATCGAAATGGAAGAATACAGGAGAGCAAAAGGATGAACAGATGAAAGAAAATAAAGACAGACGGATGAAAAAAAAAAACAAAAAAACAAATAAAAAATGCATTTCAAAATCAAAGTATAATGCATTATTTTTTTCTAACCCCTGACCAAGAGGGATTTTTTCATTTATTTCTTCTTACCAATTATTGCGCCAGCGTTTCACGTTGACAGTGTCGACGCGACCATCCATGGCAATATCCCGTACGTCGTTAAGATAATTGCAGCGAATGAATCTCGTGGAATTTTTTATATACAACAGAAAAATGTAAGTCGTATGGAAGAAGAGAGAAATTATTCAATTCACTTTTTCATAGTGGCTCGAATGCACACTCGGCCCCATTTTTATCTTCAGTTTCATTATTTTCCGTTGCAATAATTGATAGCCAATACTTCAATATCCCACTAGTGATGGGTATCACATTTTTTTACCCCAAACTCGGTCGCGGTATTTCAATATTGATATCGAATGTATATAATTGTCTCAATTGCAATATAATAATACACTATGTGTATTACAAGGATTTTTTGTGTTTTATTTATGATTATTGGTGAATTTTAAACAAATTATGTTTGGTTAAAAACGATTCATTGGGAATATGCAATGAAGAATTGTGTTTCTCGATAGTTCAAAGTGAGATTTTTTCCTCGACAAGGGTATAGAAGTTATTCAAATATGATGTCAACTACACCAAAAGTTCCGTTAATTATTATACACATATACTTGAAGGTGTGAAATAAAGTGGAGAAACACTTGATCCGACAGGTAAACGACGATACATCAACGTCAAAGTAATCGCAGTCATGCTAACTACCATGCTTAAACTATGTGTGCGCTGGTGGACTCAGTTTAATGCGACAAGGCAACTGACAGATGGCCCCTGGCATGTGCTCGTCGTCACACAGGGATAATGCTTCGTTCAAACGCTGACGGAAAGAATCGTCACATTAATCAAGGACCACCTTCATTAGCAGCCAAAGTACCTCTGCCAAGAATCATCGTAACTCATTGTTATTACAACTTTTTCCACAAGTCGGAAAAATTCTTGACGTTATGCTATCCATAACCCTGTCTCACTTATACACTAAGCCTGTTTTTCCGCCTTCTTCCTTGTTTATATCTGAATCGTCCAAAAAAGTAACGTTGTTCTCAAAATCGGTCATTCATAAGTGTGTGACTTTGCAAGAATGAAAAATCTACAACGAGTAACGTAATGGTAACAAGTATATAAACATGAGCTTGCATGTATTATATGAAAACATTGAATAAATTTCACTTGTTTCATATGCGTTTATGCATATCAATGATGGTATGAAAGCTGAGTGAAAAAAATATTGAATAATTTTTACTTTATGCTGATATATATATAGATATATAAATATTTACATATTTGATGTATGTGAATCAATCGCAATGATATTTTTCATTCATACGCATTTCTGCGTGTCATACAATATTCAATGATGTATTGAATAAATGTAGGGGATGAATGGATTATGTGTATTAGGCACATTTACGTTAAAGATAACAGCACAGTTTGAAATTTTCGATTTGTTTGCAATGTTGAATAATTTCAGCGATTTTCCCATGATGTTTGCCCCAACGTCATAACTATTCCCGGAAAAAGAAAGAAAAAACACGAAAAGAGCTGGAAATTCAGTTGATTAAAGTTTTCATAGTGACTTCGATTCACGTGACGCCAATGGATGTGTCCAGTGAAAAAGTTACAGAACTAGAGAATAATCGAATAGCTTCAATTTATCAACAAAAGAGAGTAGCGATCAAATTCATAACTAGTTTATATACAACAGCTAAGGACATTGATTAAATTGGTACGGTTAAAAGTCATTTGAAGTAATTTATAAAGACTAGTCTACAATAAATATCCCATTTCCTTCATTCTATCCAAAAATCATATCAACTATTATCTCAATGTGCGTTCATACGTGAATAAATATATATATATATATATATATATCGGATTTTGAAATCCCAAATCTATCGGCATACGATCCATACAGACAGTGAGTGCAATTGTGGTTCGGATGTGCGCGATGTGGTCAACGAAAACGACCTATATTGCCAAAGGGTATACCATCATCGCTCCAAATTAGCCGCAATGCTGACCATTCGCCCGATCCTCGATGCCCTGTTATTTTGCCATATAAATGTCTACATATTCTACAATATATGTATTTCGTGTTTACCGTTGATCAAAATTGCGACACAATTAGTGGCCGTATAATTAATGTAACAAATTATGTCACATATTTTATTTGCAATACGCCCCACCGGTGAAAGAAGAAATATTTCCAATTCGAAATTAAATATCATCACAACATTTTGACATATTCATCGCAATAACTTTCCATTTTGCAATTAACACATAGCGAGTCTACATGCAATTA
Source organism: Meteorus cinctellus (assembly GCA_030523045.1). Lineage (NCBI taxonomy): Eukaryota > Metazoa > Arthropoda > Insecta > Hymenoptera > Braconidae > Meteorus > Meteorus cinctellus. The sequence continues at coordinate 35,598 of JAPYZF010000493.1, read as the reverse complement.
TGAATAAAACATAAATGAATCACAATGTTTCAAAGAACAATTCATTAATCGGGAGCATTTCAAATTTTCATTGAGTGTTTGATGGACTATGGTGTCGAACAAATGCCACGCAAAAATGAATTATCACAATTTTCCCAATTCTTTTGTTTATTTATCCACAATAAAATCAATATTATTGTGTCAGCACTGTTGACTTTATCCTTTCCATACTGGAACGACTGATGAAAAAAAAGTTTTTTCCCAATAATAATAAAATAATAAAAACAGCAAAACGATACGTAGAAAACATAAATGCCATTGATAGCGTACGATACATTGCAAGCCATTGTCAATATCCAGATAAACGCACTCATACATACGTGATACGAATTATATTGTGTGTGTTAGGGTGTATGGATATGTTCGTTCACATGTGTATTTGTGTGTATAGGGTGTACGCAAAACGAGAATCGCCTACGGATATAATGTTATAAACGTGCAAAGGCGTAAAGGTATATAAATTTTCGAACGAGCTGACTGTGAAGTTCGCGCGTAATTGTCTCCCAGAAGGGAAAACGAATATCTCGGGAGGGTTGAGAAATGAGCATAAGTCGGCAAATTTTACCATATTACTTTGCCAACTGAATGAAGAATGTGTATAACATCACGACACAATTGACTGGTTGAATTTTTTGACTTTCTCTTCAATCTTTACTCTCAATGAGTATTGATTGTATATAGGAAGTATTCAGACATTCAATTGGAAAATATATCGTATACATAAATATTGAAACTCTAATGTGTATATTTCTTTCGTTCATTCCCTCGTGTCGAATTATGAGACTGATCTGTTAGTCATGAAAGCAAATTTACATTACCCCGAATTCGGATATCACGTTTGATGTAAATTCATCATGGTATTACAAAATATAAATCCAAATTGAAACGACAGATATTGTTAAACGTTGGGATCACTCTGGAGGACTACGAAAATTCTCTGGTATCCATCGATCATAATTGAAATCACAATGAAAAATGGCGTAACAATTGAACTTTGGCACGATGTCCACATAACATATATAACATATAACAGTCACAAAACGGGCGTCACATTAACCGTAGTCGTGGGTCGCTTTATCGCAACACTTTATACGTGTTCAAGTATACATACATCCTTGTGTAATGTGTAAAGGGAAGAATACGATGTAAACGTGCCTTCCATTATTTATATTGTGCATGCCACCACCGATAAGCTCCGCGACGCAGGCGAATTCTAGGCGCGATATATTTTTGCGTCTTCACCCCCTTCGACAATTATTAATTTTATCATATGAAAGAGATATATATTGGGATGTGCCTTTTCAACATATCTGAAAGATTATGTATATATTTTTGTTGGTCCATATTTACTGGGGTAAACTTTCGAGATGTAATATGAGACAAAAGTTGGTTAAGGAAATTCTCAAACACAGCTATCGGCTTGACGAATAAAAGGGAGAACTGCGAGGGTGACAAACAATTACGCGGTTAAAACTTTATCCAACAAATCGACGACGGTTGATTTACTCTATTAATTAGTAAGATGTATACGCCAACTTCGGAACTAATATATAAATATATATATATATATATATAAATATAACTAAAATATCAATTGTGCTTCTTTTGATGTTAATCAGAGATTAGTGGTTAGCAATTTGCATGCAAGAAAATGTTGTTTGTAATCAATTCAAACATTCTCTCTAATAATTGTATTATAATTGTGTATATTCTTTTTTTCTAATTTTCATATTGCAGTCGTCGGATCTGGTACACTTAATGAACCTTAACTTCACATTACGTGAGCTGTAATACTCAGGATATTATTAGAAATGGAATAGTTCATTTTACACCGATGCAATACCGAGATTTCGAATTTTTAATATTCATGCATTTACACTAAAGTTTGAATGTACAATATGCAAAGTTACTGAAGACTTATTGATTGACACTACTCATCTACCATGGACTGAAAAATTAGTCTCGAAACACATTCAAATCAAAATGTAACATTCAAATATTCTCCACTTACCACCACCAGCCAATTAGAGTTAGTGGTATTTTTTTTTTCGTTTCGTGCGGATTTATCACAATTATATTTATCACAATGTACAAAATTATGAACGACCCCTTTAGCAACTTTTAGATGTCTATAATTAATCAGAACATATATAATGATGACGGAGTGAATATAAAATATGAGAATGTTATTAATGATAATTAAAATGTTTCAGAGTCGGTGAGAATGGTCCGTGGGATGCAAATCAGGAAATAGAAACTTCCAATAATGACACAAAGTACTACATGAAGGATTTACTTCCCTTTACATCATACAGTTTTCGGGTGACGGCAGTTAATGCACGAGGACGTAGCGCACCAAGTGTACCGTCTCACTACATCACAACTTTACGAGAAGGTATGTATACAAATGATAAATAAATAATTTCATACCTGCAAATTCATCATCTTCATTCGAGAATAATTACAATGAGGGGAATACATCAACTCTGCTTTTATTACCGTCAGGTATTCATCTTCTAAATCGAATGATAAACTTCAGTTGACATCATTTTAATTTCCCTATAAATAAATCAAATAGAATATGGAAACATATTCCTCGACATCGAATGTAAAAATATTCAAATGCCGTTGTAAAAAAGAATATTTGAGTTTTTCGAACTTGTTCATTCAATGAGGGATAGATAATGTATTTATGTTAAGATGTTGAATAGCTACAAATCGGCGAAGTGAATGATTCACTAAACAAATTCAATCTTGCCCAATGCGAATACATTTCATCACACGATGTATTCACAAATAATTTCATCGGGATTGATTTCAATATGTATTAAATATATATATATATATATTGGATTTTATCCCTATGTAACATTGACTGTGACATCGTTTATTTTCAAATTAATATTCATCACAAATATAAAAGACTAATTCTGAATTCGCGACGAATCAATGTTTCATTCTACTTCTATATTTCATGTCCAAACATAATGTCATCAATGTAATCCTGGAAATATTACAATACGGATCAAAATTCTTATGAATCATACAACGTATCAAATGAAAATAATTATATTCATCTATTCAATTATTTACTTATGTATTTTTCGTTTACTTCATATATCCAGAACCAAAAGAACGTGTGTGCCAAAAAAGTTAAAAATTTTGGCAGGAATGCTTATGTATATACTTTTGCAAAAAAAAAAATTGTCTTGTAGCCAAGAGGGCGTAAAAAAGAAGGTATATATGATATTTTCGCATTAGTGAATAAGGTTTGTATTCACATGATATATCGTATTCGAAAAAAAATTGTGATAGGAAAAAAATATTTTGTGGTAAATGGTTCTCGAAATCATAAAGTATGAAGAACAAAACGAAATTATGACGAGGATTATTGATTAATCAGAATAAATTGAAAATCACTGAATAACTACAAGAACATGTATTCGTAAGCTTTCGAAACGATACATTGAACGAAAAAGACTATTTTTAGAATAAATCTAAAACGTTGCCTGCATAAGTCCAAAGATGTGAAGATACAAATGTTTTTTAACAAAATTCACGTTGCACAGGAGTAACATCACATCAGTTACGTCTTCATGTTTCCCACATCTTCTTAATTATTATCTTTATGAATACTACAGAATTTAATGAAGCAAAAATAAATAAAACCCGTATAAGATTCCGTACGCTTTCATGAATGTAATTATACCGCATATATGTCCTTCTCGTTTCATGAAGCTTTATTTTCATGTACATAAAAGAGTATGCGAATACGCTCGCTCGGTTTTAATCACGCATCACATATGTATATATTTATATATATATGTATCGCACATTCTTTCCATACCATGAACATTTTTGTTCACTTTTTTCATTTAAATTTCATAATTATTCCTTTCCTCAAGACCTTTTCTAATAACTATTCAATCATATATTCGAACTGAATTTTACCTAACTAATGTGCTGAAACATAATACAATATCAAATTCTCTCACCTTTGTTGGTATTGTTCTACTCTTTTCACGTTTTATTTTAATATGAAATCATTGTTCCCATCGAACTTTTTTCATATCTGTTTTTCAAAACTTTCTATCCACTTGTGATATTCATTTGTTGTCACGTAATCATCAATAGCACCATTGGGAAACGAAAATTGATGTCAATAGAACACGTATATGTATATTGCTATGGGATTTAGACTCTGGTGGAACAATGGAGTGTTTCACGAGTGTACACCTCATGGTGAAAGTGCTGTATAATAGTGCTGACCGAGCAGTAACAAAACCCCATTTCCCATCGTCAATATTGACAGGTAGTTCATTTATGCGTAGCGAATGGCGTTAGTAATTTCGGTCGAAAATCACATACCATTCTGTGACACTACAGGATATAGATAATAGGAAATAGTTCAATCTGTACGGAGCAATTGATGCCCATGATTAAATATATCTTGGATCTACATCCATGTTGAAATCATACTCTTGCAATCTTCGGAGTCATTCGTCAATTTAATTTATTGATTTTCAATTTTAGTTAATAATTAATTTTTTTTTTTCAATTTGTACATGGAAACAGTTCCAGTTGGGACGCCAACAATCGTGAGCGCACAAAATATATCAGCAACAGCAATTTATATCACATGGAAACCACCCAGTCCTGAAACATTAAATGGTGAATTTCTCGGATATCGACTTTCTTATCGCCCAAGGCGCCCAGGAAGTACCATCAAAGAGATATACTTACGCAATCGGAAATTGGAGGTAAACTTGAAATATTTGTAGTTACTCCACTTGTTATTTTCAACTCAATCGCTTTATATGCCAATATATTTTCTATTTATAACAACATAAATAAAAACTGGAAAGAACAGAGAAAACACAAGGATGAATCTATAATTAATTGACTCTTTTCTATCATTACAGAGACATACAATTCAAAATTTGGAAACTTATACGCAATATACAGTGTGGCTGCAAGTTTTTAATCCCGAAGGATCCGGACCGAATGCGTCAGTGAACGTGATGACTGACGAAGGAAGTAAGAAATTATTCAATATTGTCTTTAATAAAATTAATTTTTATTCGTCCGGGTTTAAATCCATTAAACTCTCGTCAAAAAGGGATCCAATTTTTTAATTCTTCACTAACGAGAGAACCGTAAAATGTAATATGGAATGCAATCATTTTTCCCCATACGGCTTATGAATAAATACAATTTTTCTCTTATTATTCATTCTGATTATTCGACAGTGCGAGTCGGGTTAGAATGGTAAATATCTCTCAGCGCAAGGCGCATCAATACTGCGGTAGTGACCTAGGTGAACTAGAGGTCATGAAGAGAAAATATATATATATACTTGTCAAACATATACATATTCAAGTCGATAAGACAGGAATTTGACAAGGGTCGAAACGGAAAGGCCAATGTTGGAACTGTTTGTCGATAAAATAGACTTTAGTGCCAGTCGGCAAAGAGTATGACGGGTTGAAAATTAAACTTATCTGTTTGACAGCAGACGAAATTGGCGGTTCAATTCGATCAATTAAAATATGCAATCGGCTAGACACAATTCGTCATTTATTTCCGATGAAAACAAAAGGCAATACATTATCAAAATGTATATTTGAATTGTTTCAAAGTGACGCAGTTTTTAGAAAAAGAGAGGGGGAAACGGATCGTGAAAGACTTTTTTATGAAAGTATAAATATGAAACTCCGTCAGCATCCTTTCGGCCGCACATTGCACATCTGCTCTATGAAATAAAAAGATGTATATTGATGGTTCGAACAGCTGTAAGCGAACGTTAGAAAAGTTGTCGACCTCGAGAGATGCACAGATTCGCTGTATATAGCAGGTGCAATACGTGATGTATAGCTCGGGCTTCATGGTATGATGGGCTGTGATCCTCTATATCCATGTATACACAAACAATACATGTAAACTAGCCAAGTAACAGCACATGGTTCCTGATAAAATCGCTACGCTCCTGAAAATATTCGTCCATATTATAGGGTCTTGCCCCGTTCAAAAGCAGTCATCCTATGATGTATTTACAGCTGTAAAAAAAGGGACCGTCAATGAGCGTTGTTGAAATTCGCCCCAAAATAATTGTTCTGGTGTTATTTATTTATAACTATTTCTCATGGGTCATATTCGAATTGATGGCTCAGAAGATTGTCGAATTACGAACTTCTCTTTCAATGACCAACTGCACAGGGACATTTTCTTTTTGTTTCATCTTCGCCCAACCGAAAAACATCAGCTCTTTCAATATGAACACCTTAATATTCCGAATATTCGTTTTATTTATTTATTCAATTTCAGTAGTGAAGCGCAATAAAGTATATCTGGAATATTGATACTAATTAATATGAAACTGCGCAGCAGTCTGACAATTAGTAGAGAATGTACAAAGTCTTCTCTTATACTGATTTAGAAGTCTTGATATCAAAAAAATGGATCTTATTGCCAATCACACATGTACTGATAGACTATGTTCTTGTAAGCCCTCAACGATTGGCATTTGCCAGGTCATTGAACGGCTTTTGAATCATTGCAGGTAGATAAAAATAAACAAATATCGTAACATTATGCGAAACTGCAAGATGATTATTAAAAAGTGGGGAGGTGAGGTAGAAATTATCTGTGTTAAATAAAGCTTTCACCCTTCTGTTAATATTGTGATTTGATTCAATTAAGAACTAATTATCTCAATTCCAGATACACACAACTGATAGAAATCTATCGACAATTACACTCAAAATGGAATTGAATGTAATTAAGAATAAATTTAGACTCCATCCAAACCCCATAATATCAATCAACTTCATTTTATTATACTCCAGAACATTATGAGCACAACTTCCATTCTCTAGCATTTCCGAAAATGAATTTAATATAATTATGAAAATATTGTCAGTATGCCTTCGTATGAAACTAATCATATGGCACGACGAATTGTTGAAACAATACAAAACTCTCGGTTAGATATAGTTTCATCAGGGCTTTTCAATCATTCTCGACAATATAACGTGAACTTTCGCCTCTACTCCAGCTTGGATAGGTATTATACAAAATAGAGATTGGTTCAAACGGTGTAGTAGTGTATACCTCCCCTCTTGCCCTCGAATCTTTTCCGGAGTGTATGCGATCGAACGTGTTTCCACCAGAGCAAGCGTCGACCAAGCCACGGCACAGCAGCAGGCAGTGCCATGCAGCACCTACCAGTTTAGCTTGACAGTTCGGAGTGGGCGCGTGTGTTTGTACAAATTCTCGTTTCTCTAATATACCGGGTACCTCGTTGGTGTGCGCTCGCGCGCACGTGCAATTGTACGTGTGTGTGTGTGTGTGTGTGTGTGTGTGTGTGTGTATTCTTATACATTTTCTCTCTTACTGTCCGTCAATACACATACATTTGTATATGTGCGTATTTCGTGTCGGTGTTTTGCACCGGTCGATTTGCACAGCCAGGAGCATTTGCGTATTGTTGCTCACTCCGGAAAGAAAAACTTTATGAAGAAAAAAAATGGAAAAAGAAAAATAAACAAGATAGTTGAATTAAAAAATAGAGTGTTGTCTGGTAAACTAAAAAATAGATACAAAGAAACAGGGAAGAACTGAAATAATCCGCCTTCTGCATCAAACATGCGAATTTACTGTTAATGATGGAGTAAAAAATATTCTCCTCTCGTGCAAATGCATATGTGAGAAAATGTTTTTATTGAATTGACGCGTAATGGTGCGCAAAATTTCTCATCTTAATTGAGCCAAACGAGTGTTTGTATGCGTGTAAAACACATTGGGGCCACTGACACATTCAACGCAAGCATATAATTCTCATCGTGTATATTCATGACTCATCATTATAATAATCATAACTGAAAAGTCATCCGATGTCTATTTTACTCTCCAGTGTGTATGTCTGACAGTTGATATGCATTCGTGTGTATTTTTATGCGCATTGTGTTTATTAAATTTGTAATTTAAATTAATGCAGAAACAAGGAAAAAATTGACAGGGAGAGAGAAAAAAGATTGGATCGCAGTAGAGAACGCACGGGTGATACAGCACTGCGCACGTGTATGAGTGTATCCGTATATTCATATATCTGTGTGCGCAAGAGAGACGCGCCTCCAGGTGTCATTTATTCTGTCATTATCGGTCGATGGAATATCAAGTGTGTGCGCGCGCGCATCAAAAATTTCACGTGTGCACATATTATTTGACAATCATCAATATTTGGAATATCCAATATTGAATATCAACATCTCTATTCATTATTAATAATATTCAAATTATCACAGTTAACAAAAATTCGTGATATTGATGATACAATTATTCTATATTACAAATATAAAGATAGAATTGCAAAAACTGTATCGAAGAATTGTTTGTGAGACATGAAAAAATGTGAAAGTAATTAACTGGTAATGAATGAATCGAATGGATTGGGACAAAATTTCATACATATGTATGTGCCTAAATGGTCGGTAAATGGGTGCGCCGTGGGAATGCATAGCTCAAATTTTTATTAGCACTTTCAAGTGAAGCTGGAAAAATTGTTGGGCGTTGCAGACTGGAACGCGCATGGAGAAAGAGATAGAGGAGAAGGATACTGAGGAGGGGCATTCAATTCTTGAATAACGAGTAAAAGTGAGAAAGAGCGGTAAAGAGAGTAAGAGAAGAAGAGAAAGAGAGTGATAAAATCTAGTACAGCTAGTAGTTGGACTTAATGAGAGCAGGAAGCGACCGAGGGTACTTGCAATGGCGCAATGCCTCTGAATCAAAGTTGCTCACTGTTTAGTGAATATTGTAATGTTCATATTACACTTATGATATCGGAACGACTCTTCATTGTAGTTTATTTAGTCGCAGGATAAAGAACTATTGCCATTCTGCATGTATTGAAATGTCTTACTGCATGGGGTATCGTCAAGAGAAGTGAAAAAAAAAAAGAATAAAAGGAAAAGGAAAAGGAAAAGAAAGGAGAGAGCGAACGTTTGAGTGAAAATTCTCATGAGAGAAAAAGTCCTCGTGTATCATTAGAAGATGACAATATTACATGCTGCATAATTGTGGTTCATATATATGGAAATAACGATCATTTAATATTCTTTGCCATCGTTATTCTTACTGTCAGGAAAATTTCAATAATCACGCGAATTTATATATAAAATGGATAATATTAAAATAATGGTGATGGTACTGTGGGTGGGTGGATGAAAGCGAAAAGGCGAAGAAGAAATTAGAGTGAAAAAAAATATAGAGACGTATTTTTAAACTGTGAAACGCTGACAATTCTGGTCGTGGAAGAAGGGACGACACAAAAATGTCGGGGCGAACGATTATCCGAGGTTCTCAACTAGTATCCATCATGAAGCTGGTATTTTTCATATCATTCTTCTTCATTGCTGATGTTCATGGTGAAAACAACGCTAATAATTCTGAGACTACGACTACAAGTCCTAGTTTTGACATCAGTAATAATAACACAGTAGAAGGTAAATCATTTTATCGTTGTATTTTCTCTATTGAATTGATACAAGATGCGGTAGAATTACTCAACATCGCGTCAAGGAGAGACGTCAGGGTAGTAACGACCGAAGTCGGTGGAATTTTCATGCTTCCCAAAATCATGAAATGCAAAGCGACAAATTTCTCATGTTTTCTAGTGAAGAATCCAATGAAATTAGACCAATAAGAAGAAAAAAAAACAAGAGAAAATTTTTGACAAAAGAAATTCTTTTCGTATATCATTAAATTATGTATTATACAAATATACCAGCTGAATATCCATTTATGAAACTAAAAACTGAACACTGATAGCTCATCCAAATATTGACAATATACTTTTAGTTACCAAACAATAATTTGCTCGAGCAACTATCTTGAGACGTTGCTATTATCGGCCATCATTCACTGCTTATCGATACGATAAACACCAGCGAATGATTATACAAAATTGTCACATCCCATTGCACGACGACATTAATCCGAACATGATGAATACAAATAAAAAAATGACATCTCTACGGCGCACGTGAAACTCAGAAGATGATAAAACCTGATAGATACGTTTATATTCCTTTGATGTTTAATATTATCCATGATGAATTACAATACTGGTTCAGGGCCAACTACTCCCTGAGTGCAATTACAGATTTATCTCGAAGATCATTTCTTAAGTATAAATCTTTGTTTAATGTCATCAAGTCATGTAGAATGCGTTGACTGATGAATGGATTCAACTGATTAGGATTGATGAGATAGTTTGCGTTCAATCAAGGACATCGTGTGGCTGAAGGCATCATCGTCGATAATCAAATCACCTGAACCTTATTTATGAATATATATGTATATGCATAAAGTAATTAATTTCTGAAGAAAATACAATAGTGACGACAATAGAGTCTAGAGACTGATTACCTTCAGACGAGTCATTAATAATTTTTGTTCAGTTGGTTTTTAATAGCATACAGCCACCAAAGAGTTGTGCGAGGTAGAAGGAAATGTTTATTCAACCTTTTGACTTGTCGCCGATCCTCAAGGGTTTACTTAGTCATCATGGAATAAAGGGAAGAAGAGTAAAAAAAAAATGGGGGAAAATGAATGTCGCGAGTGGAAATAAGACTCTCACGTAGGGAAAAAAAATAATGTGAAATGAGGAGTCCCAGAATGAAATTGTCGAATCGATTCATTTCAACATGAGTGTGATAAAATTTTTGTGGAATGTTTCAGAAGTTCAAATGATTTATTAATTGTATCATGTTATTTCAGTACCGAGTACTCCATTGAAACTCACTGCATCCAGCATTAATTCATCATCAATTGAATTATCATGGTCGGAGCCACGAAATAAAAATGGTGTTATAGTGGGTTATCGGGTATTTTACATGCACTCGAATTTCACGGAGGTTAAAACATTGAAGGAGAATAATGCAACAATTGGGTTTGTCCTCAATGAATTAAGTGAGTATAATTTATTCTCAATTTGGCATTCGTAATAAAAAATGGATAACAAATAAGAAGACAAATTCTGATGATTTTTTCATGTCTCGTCAAGTATATACGATATATATTTTAGAATTCATCATGAAGAAACTACATAATCATTCAATATCATTACCAATGCGTGATAGCATTCGTATTATGCGTCATTGTTTGTATTGGGATACTGCTAATGCACAATTATATACCAAGACGGGTTTTAATTTTATTTTTAGTTTCAGTGACATTGCATATACAAAAAAATATATATGTGCATTTATAATGAAAATAAATTATTGTATTTCATTCACAGAACCAATGACTGAATACAAAATATGGGTGAAGGCATTTACATGGAAAAATGAGGGCGAACCGTCGGAGCACATTATACAAAAAACTGATGTTGCTGGTCCAACTTCACCTGAAATATTAAATTTAACCTGTCAAGCCCATGATGCAATTTATATTTATTGGGCACGACCTGGAACATTCTGGAATTCTATTGATTATTATTATATCAAATATCGAAATGATATTCTCAATGGTTATGAAGAGATTGAAATTCCTACAACGAAAGAACATCTGAACAGTGGGGTAAATTGACAATGAGATACTGAAATAATTCCGTTTTCCATCGAGCCCTCAAAACACGTGTTTATTTCTAGTTCCTTCGGACATTTTTACCAATTTTATGTTTTCCGAATACTCGAATGTAAATATGTCTCAAATATCTGGTTGTGGTTTCGGGGTAGGAATATTTTGCAACAATTTTATTTTGCAATTCATATAGATTGCATCGTCAACGCGAACTTCTATCTGTTGAAACGAAATTGTATGTAAATTCTAGAAATAACACTACCAATTATGAAAAAAATTTCTGATTCTAATCTCAGATGGGAAAAAAAATTCATCGTGAATTCTGAGGACACTCCAGAACAAATATAGATGTTAAAATCTGTGTGTGAATGTCATTCGAACAGTATTGAGATCTTCTTATAAATTAAAATATGAATACTTTTCCACATTGATTTTCCAGATTACAATACCGAATCTCACCATGAATACCATGTATGAAGTGATGGTATGCGCAGGCACAAACAGTACGATTAATCCGCATCACGTAATACGGGGAAAGTGTTCACCGCCAAAAACACAATTGGTTGCACGCAACTGCGACAAAACTCCACCATTAATGCGTCGTAGTACTAATGAATTAAGTGCTGGTGTCATAGCGGGAATGATTTGCGCATGCTTCGCTGTAATGCTCGCTATCACAGCATTGGTATTATGGAGGTGAGAACTTATTGTTTCGACTCATATTTAAATATAAATAGGAATTTTTTTTCAATTGATTTGTCAGTTCATTCCCTCGCCTATCGGGGAACTTCAGATTGCAATCGTTGTAGCAAAATTGAAAAAGAAGTAAAACATATTAATACTAAAAAAAAATGGGAATATATTCAAAATACAAAGCGACATCTCGTTATTTTTTCTTATCAGTGTTCACATAAGATAACACAAGATAGTAACCGTACGAATGTGAGTAATCACGCAGTTACGGCTTAGAACTTCTCAATCGTGTCTCTACATCCACAACACTGCTATTTACTGTTTTTGTTTTCAAAGCGATATATTCGACAGTTTTCCACAATTATAAAGTGAATAGACCATTATTGGAAGCATAGCAGTTCAATATATAATTGTGTCGACGAACAATCAAGCATGGATAACATAACTAAAGGCATACCGTAAGACTTGATTCCCACAATGAGTTCAATAAACAGAGTACAATATATGTATATAATTCTTTTTCTTTCTCATACAATTCGATCTATAACTCACATATGTGCGCGTGTGTGTGTGCGTGTAGATGAGATGAGAACAAGGAGTAGTATTTATTAATATATTGTAAATGATATTTGTGAATCCTCAGACTAATCAAGCCGCCTCATCAGGCGTATTTTCAGAAAATGCTTCCAAACGACATATTGCTTTTTGGATTATCCGCCAAGGAATGTACCAACGCATCAAGAATGGGAGAATAGTAAACAAGATGGTGAAAGAACAGCAGTCGTTGTATCCCAATATGTACAACATGTAGCAGCACTTCACGCAGATGGTGATATTGGTTTTAGTAAAGAGTTTGAATTATTTCCAAAGGAAACTGAATTGTATATCGCGGATAATTCAAAGTCAGCTGAGAATCAATCGAAGAATCGTTATGGAAATATCATCGCTTGTAAGCATTCAATCTAACAATAGAATAGCAAACTCAATTTCTCGTATATTCATATTTGAGTTTGAATTTCACTTTCATATATGTTTTATTCTAAAATTGCAGATGACCATTCACGAGTGCGTTTGCTGCCATGCAGCAGCACTCCACCGAACAAAGGCCAAGATTATATAAATGCCAATTATATTGACGGATGGCAACGATCACGGGCATACATTGGCACCCAGGGACCATTACCATCTACAATCGACAGTTTTTGGCGTATGGTTTGGGAACAACGTGTTTCTATAATCGTTATGATCACAAATCTTGTTGAACGCGGACGACCTAAGTGCGATATGTATTGGCCAAAGGAAGGTCCCGAAACTTATGGACATGTACAAGTAACATTGGTTAGGGAAGATGTTATGGCAACATATACAATTCGCACTTTACATATTCGTCATTTGAAAATAAAAAAAAAGAAAAATGGTACTAATGTTGGTGAACGTACAGTATATCAATATCATTATACTGGATGGCCAGATCATGGTGTACCCGATCATCCATTACCAGTATTGAGTTTCATTCGTAAATCATCTAGTGCTAATCCACCAAATGCTGGACCTATCATTGTTCACTGCAGTGCGGGCGTTGGTCGCACTGGTGCTTACATTGTAATTGATGCAATGTTGAAACAAGCTAAAAGCAAAAATGAAATAAATGTTTTTGGATTCTTGAAACACATACGTACACAGCGATATTCATTAGTCCAAACTGAAGAGCAATATATATTTATTCATGATGCATTGCAAGAAGCAATTGAAAGTGGTGAAACGAATATACCAATTGATAATTTATTGGAGCATGTTCAAACCATGTTAGCACCAACAAATGCCAAAACTGATCCGTGGAATAGTATTGAAGCTCAATATAATCTGGTAACATCATGGAAACCGAAAGATTTCAACCTTGTATCGGCCACGAAGTCATGCAATGTACACAAAAATCGTATCAGTGATATTGTACCAATTGAAAATGCACGAGTGCATTTGACACCAAAAGCTGGAATCGATGGGAGTGACTATATCAATGCAACATGGTTTGCTGGCTTCCAACGCAACCGCGAATTTATATTAACACAACATCCATTGAAGACAACTATAAAAGAATTTTGGCAAATGCTTTGGGATCATAATGCCAAAACAATAGTTATGCTGACGCAATGTGATGAAGTGGAATATCCAGAATTTTGGCCAAGTGATGGTGAAGAATTACAAACCGATAATTTTCGTGTTCATTTATGCGCAATCAAAAGAACAACAAGTGGTGTTGTCATAAGAGAAGTTGTTGTACGTTCACTACAAGACGATTATGAATTGAGCGCACGTATTGTTCAAGGACCAATAAATCAAAATGGTCTTTGGCCACATAATGACAATCCAAAAACATTTGTCAGCATCATCCAAGATTTTCATAAAGAATATCAGAACGGACCGATCGTCGTTATGGACAGGTATATGACCGACATTTTCGGAAATTTTCTACAAATCACACCCCATTAGTTATTTGACTACGTTTTATTGAATTGATCCAATACTATGAAACTAAATGTGGGGGTTCTATTGATTGTTCATAAGTTTTTATAACGAAGAGCGTTCTATTATTCTACAAATAAATAAGATGTTTAAAATGGATAGTATGGAGGAGAAAGTTACAGATAAACCATGATTCATGAAGATATAATCCAGGGAACTATATCCGGGAAATACATATGTCTAACTAGATCACTAGAAGAATAAAATCCAAAAGTATCCCATCATCACTTTTTTCCTCTGATTCAACGGGAAACGAAAACCGGAAACCCTGTGGTAACCCAACATACACAAATGACTATTGTCTATTGCTAATCGGAGGTAGTTACTTTACAATTCGCAAACAGAGTCATCTCATATGTCACAAAAATTCATGGTTCCCCGAAAACTTCATTGACAATTGATCTCGATTAATTATTCATACAAAAATCATCAAGACGAATAGAATAATATGATTACCATATATTTTATTGCAGGTATGGGGGTATTGAAGCCGCATTGTTCATCTTGCTCACGACATTGATGAAACAGATTGAATTCGAGAAAAGCGCTGATATTTATATGTTTGCAAAATTATTATACATGAAAAGGCCAGGGATATTTCGCTCTAAAGTAAGCAACCGATTATTAATAACAATCTGAATAGTGAACGCAACCAACGATATTTATAACCATTAATTCATGTCATTTAATTTCTTCTCTATACAGGATGATTACGTTCTGGTATATCAATGTTTAGAATCAGTTCTGACTTCAAAAACGAGTGTTGAACCTGATCTATATATAATGACGAATGGCCATATAAATTGCGCAAATGATTCAAGTAATATCACAACTATTCCATCAACACAACACATTCCAGTGAGTTTTCCAATAAAAACTATTGGTGGTGTTCACGAATATTCTGGTACACAAATACCAGTGGAATATGCAACGGATTATTCGAATACCAATCACATGAATGACATAAACGAGCGTAGCTACCAAACGATTGACGGATGTGCTGAATTCACTGATCATCATATATTAACTGACAATGCTGGATTACCGATGCGCAATCCTATTAACTATGTTAATCATCCTAGCGGTTTACCAGTTGACACCAATGGATATATCACAAATGGGAATATGCGAATACCACCTGAAGGCATGGAATCAACAGTTGCGATTGTGCCTCAATGATGGAGGCATTCTGCGTCACACGCTGAGCACACATTGTCGGGAACGCTGTTGGAGCCATCATCAATTAATTCATCATCATATACAGTCCCGTCAAATTGTGGACACTTTGCATACAGTTGGCACGGTTATTACACAACAATGAGAGTGACGCACAAAAAAAATAATGTCTCAGCCACTTGTCAGTCACGGTTTGATTTTGGTGATTGCATTTGAAATGATGGATGCACAAACAAAGAATCTATCACGTCATAAAAATTGTTGAGTATCATTAATCTGAGAAAAGAGAAAACACGTACACTACAAAAAAAAATAAACGACAAACTTTACATATAAGGTATGTAGTATTGAGTAAGTCATAAACATGGTATTTGATTTCTGAACTGAGATGTGAAAGATCAATTATAAATGATTTAAATTCATTCGTTGAACGAGAAAAAAAAATTGAAGGAAATAAATAGTAATACGTGCGAAAGACGATGACGTAATGGTCTATATAAATAGCCGCCTAAATGAAATGTGAAGACTTTGAATGCAACGCAATTTAGTTATCGGTGGTATGATAATGTGTACTGAATCCATCCACTTGCTCATTCTATGTGAAATGGCAGGTCGTATCACAGATGAGACGGAGAGGGAGAGAAAATGTACGTGTTTATCTGTAAATAATTTTACGGGTCACTCGTTGGACCTAATTGCCAAAGATTTATTATAGAGAATCGAATTAATTCTATGCAGCATGATATGAATACCGTTATGTTATTTTTTTTTGGTTGTTTCCCCTCAACCATACAAGGGGGGCCCCGCCCCCCCCCCCCCCCCCCCCCGTCCCGGTCCCCCTATTGGTTACGATAAATCGGAAATACATTCTATCAATCAAGATATCTTAATCAAATTGCTTCAAACATTCCAATCATGAATTTTTTCATGTCGAATCCTTCATCTAGAAAACTGTGTATTGATAAAAAGTAATCACTTGTGAAATAGGTTTCGTTGCGAACTATAATCTTTTACGATTTATCGAGGGTATCTTCCAAAACCACTGATGTGGGTTAGAATTTTTACTACGTTCATGATTAACAGTGGGAGAGGGAGAGAGAGATGGAGAACAAATTCGCAATTACACTCATCGAATTACTCACAACTTTTCATGTTTGAACCATCATTATTTAGAGGAATGACACAGATCGAAAATACAAATAAAAATCCTGATATTTTCATATCTCGTACATTCGAATGAAGAGGAAGAAGAATATTTCTTCGCTGATTTTTTTCTATCCTACACTACAATTGTTTTATATACGAAGAAACCTTTTTTTTCATTCTGATTCGGATTAAGAGGATCTTCATCCGCGAACGCTACCAAATCGTATGGGGCGTTATTCAAAGACTGAAATGAATGTTCTTTCTATTTTACACAAATAACTGAATGTTGACCTAGAACAATTTGTTAATTGATAAACTTGAATTAATGGGGGCTGGAATATGAACAATTTCCTATACGTGATATTGCGGGGAGAACAAGAGAAACTTAAATGGAAATAGGAACCAATGAGTGATGCATTAATGAATATAACTACAAATCAAATATATCTGTCCATCGTACACATATTCTGATTGCACACTCTATCGCGATGTCTTGGTGTGTGAATGAAACGAAAAATCTTGCATTTCATTATCATATCTTTTATTGAATTCAACTGGTACAGAGAGAAAGATGAGGAGAAGTTGAAAAAAGCCAACTGATACCGTTTTTCAATGATTCAAAACAAAAAAATGTTATTTATCAATCGATTATCATGTTCGATTGTTCTGTTTTAAATGTACTAATGAACGTTGATAAATATTAGAAATTATATAAATATATGAATAAATATATATAAGCATTAGAAAATTGTAGTTGAACTGAATCGTTCTCTGCCTATGCATCCGATGCTTGTACTATATTGTCGTAATAATATATTGATATTAAAGTCTCGATAATCACTCAGTATAATTGTCTGGAAAAAAGAGAGAATCTGATTGTAGCGAAATTTACATGTACGTATTGATTAAGACAAATGCAGATACATATTAGCCACACATAACACTATATATATGAAATCATATAAGTATGATATGACTGCACGAGAATGTATGATCAATTCAATATATCAATGCTGCCAGAGTATCACGAGTAAAAACATAAAGTTCTGCAGTAATGCATGAGAAATTTGTCACCAATTATTTGCACATCATCATTGTCATTATCACACCAACTGCAAAACACGGATACAAAATTGAACATAATACAACATTATTGAAGTATTATTGGTTAAAAGGACGTCTTTTTCATACACTGAATAAAAATATAACGTACATACAGAGTTGTGTCGTGAATAAAATATTGGTAAAAAAAAAAAGAATGTCTTGTAGAAATACTGATGGATGAAACGCAAATTATGTGCCAAGATTTCCATTATAAGTTTTATCTCCCATGAGCGCACTTTTTCACATTGGGTGTGATTAGATCCACGTTACTATGCATACATATGCAGAAAAATATGTATGTATACATATGTATATATTTAATGATATTGAACATGAAAGAAAAATATGAGTAAATAGATGTGAATAAAGGGATTTGAATCGTAGATAATTTATTTAGATTCTAGTCAACATACTGTTTGTGAAATGGCACACACTTGCTTCGTAATATTCATTGTCTGATGAATTGCTGCGGAATACGCAATAATGTCAAACACGAACAACACAACAGAAATGATATATCCGAGTGCATGTGTAATCGAAGTGTAAAAAATATCACGAAGATTCAAATGACAGAAGACGAAGAGAAAACAAAAAGAATATCGAATAATGTTAGTAATAATGCAATACGAATTATGAATCATAACATGTGAAAACACCAATGGCACATTTTTGTCCACACAATCAGTTTCGAAAACTATTCTCTTCCAACCGCCCTGTTTTTGCCATTCCCATACATTTTCAACAAACACTCCTATTGCATTCCATACAATATCTCGTTGACCAATTAACACATTAAGCTAGCATAATATCGCGCAACTAGTAACAAAATGAAGTGAAAAAAAAAAAAAAACAGTCCTATCCAAACGACTTTTCCGAATTTGAGAATGCAAAAAAATCAATAATAAAAATGAGCCTAACACAGATAATAATTCGGTTGAATGATGAATTCTATTTGTAATTGAGTCTCTTCTTACTTTGATAAGTATGTATATGTGCCATTTCTTGCATTTTTTTTTTATATTATTGTTTTATTCATCAATATTTTCTTCCTTCCTGTCATTATGAAGATTTCCGTTGCAAATGAGTATTTTAACTTTGGAATTTTTTATACAATGAATTTTTTGTAGCATGAGCGTGAGTACATGTATTGCTCAATACGTAAATGAACGAAAAATGAGAATATTTGCTACCATAAATCCAGGCCAAAATCATCACAATAATTAAATATAATTTCCCATTTGTTGATTTTTATCATCAGCTATGTTTCACGACATTCCAAGCAGTATTTGTAAATAACCATTGTAAATATCGTAAGCATCTGAAAACTTTAATGGATATCTTAATATTAAATTATATGAATTTGGATGATTTATAATGAAATATTTCATGTGCGATTTAAATAAATATTAGAATGCCATTAATTGGTTAACTGATGTACATGACGTGTATTAATATATATGGATGTTGCAAAAGTGACTCGTGTATGCGTATACATAATTTGATGTGTTTGTATGAATATGTCAATCAATGTCCCTCCTATGGTATATTCAACTAACTGAAAGTAATAATTTTAAAGATTACTGTGTTCAATACTTCCGTCTAAATGGAATCAAAATCAAATTAAGCTTATGAAAGTTGAGGGATAAAAAGGTACATGAAAAACGATTTATTACAAAAATAGTTCTTTATTTTACATGTAGAGCTCATTAATATCCATTATTCGAATAGTAAACATCCAATTTCAATTTATTCTGTATTTAATTACGACATTATGTTTAATTTTTTTTTTTACCTTTTTTTATATTTTTTTATTTTTGTTTTCATCACTTGAATAATATATTTAAGTCTCGAACATTTAGAACAATTAGACAGTGATCGTGAAGTCTTTTGGTGACTTTGACAGTGAATTCGAAATAGGTCCCAAACGTTTTCGTTGAAGTTTCAATTTCATATCAATATCACATTCTGCCTCACTTGTTTCATGAGTGTCCATAAATCCCGTGGGTGGTTTTAATTCAAACGTTGACAATTCACTGCCCCAATCTTCGCTTGTATTATTACGTGTACGAAATCGCGGTGTTCGTTGATAGTTACGTGTTGCTTGTGTCGCATCATTTAAAAGAGAGAGAGATTCTACAGAACGACGTGATGCAACATCATTATGACGATCAGTTGATGAATTTGAACGCACAATGATTGCTGAATGATTTGGCGAGGGTGTTGCTGAATATGAGCGCATACCTGAATCCGATGTTTTTGGCGATGGACGAACGATGTTTTGAATACGACTTGATACGATTGGTGGATCAGGTGTAATTCCACGACCCCTTCAACCAAAATTCGAATTGAAAAACTTTGTTAAATGAATATGTATGTTATTACATTTACCTCTGCTTCTCTGATCTCGGAAATGTTTTTCTCTCAGAAATTGGTGACGGCTCTGTTGATGTACTTGATTCGTGCGTGTGGTACAACACATCTAAAATTATTGAAAGTTGACAAAAAATATCATAAACAAAAAATTCAGAATATTTCGTAGTTAATCATTGATGAATTGTGAATAACACATATAAAGAAATGGAATACTAACTTACTATGATGAACCGGCCTTGGAAATATGGCTAGCCGTTGATCATTCCGACCACGTTGCGATCCTGAGTTTGGTCCCGGTGAGCGTGCCAATATTGATGCTGGTGCTGAATCATCGAGATGATTTGATGATTCTGTTCTACTGCTCGTACCAACTTCAGTGTCACTATCCGATCCCAATGTATCGTATTCCTCAGATTCAGATTTGAATGACTTCGATTTGCGACGTGATCGACCGCGCACCTTTGTATATTGATCAGCATCACACTGGACAAAAATTAAAATATTGAATGTTTTCATAATCTGTATTTATTCTTAAATTAACAATAAACTCATGACCGTAGACGAGATATTCATTATAAATTGAAATATACAATCAAAAATACTTTTTTACCAATGAGATCAAATACATTTCCATGTCAAAAATGACCCCGTGTGGACTCTAAAGTATAACAACACGCGTAATAATCGAAAATGCTTGTTTTATCCGATAATACGAATATGTGTTGGTATCGCACCTGAGCGCCTTGAAGCATCGTCTCACTGCGCTCGTAAAAATACGCCTGCCTTATTGGATTTGCAGAGAGGTTCTCTTGCTCTGGCAAATGAAACGTAGCATATGGATAAATGTCTTCCGAGTACTCTGGTATACGTTCCAATGCGCCCACTTCACGACAGGGTGACTGTTGACCTGGTTTACGAACAGTCGCATAATATTGCTCCCTCTGTTCCATATTATGTTTATTATCCAATGCAGCTTGAGTTTGTGAATTTGGATCGCTAGCACCACTACCTCGGAGAGAATCTAAAACCATGTAGAAATAACAATTTTTCTTGTCAAATATACTCTTCAATTGAAATTCTTCAACATGAAATTCGATACATCAAAATAATTTAATTATTCCGGACAAGGTGGCATTGCTGTAGGTGTCTTACTAAAGTAACTCACGTGTTCGTAAACAGAAACAAACTCCAACCACAACTAATATCACAGCGAGAATGGATATCACGCTTGGTGCAAGTACTTGAGCGTCGAGATAGATCGATGTCATCTCAATTTCTTGTGTGGGACCCTTATGAACTCTCGTTATTCCACTGGGATTTGTAGTACTAAACAGATACTCAGATTGAGTTGATCCAGCATTGTTGTACGCAGTAATCCGCAATTCGTAGCTGGTTCCACTCTCCAGATTAACTATTGGGAATCGCGATTGCGGTGGAACGTTATTGGAAACTATAAAGGAAAAGATAAAACCTCGTATGCATATTGGAATGACCGAAAAAATTGACAGAGTAAACAGAATCGATCTCTAAGTATTATCCAATTTTTAGAGAAGATGCGAATTCATTCCGCTGCTAAAACTCAATTCTGTTTCATATTGAGATAATATTTACCCAATAGCCAATCTCCAGGTAATCTTCTATACTCGACAACGAAATATAGAAGTGGACAGCCACCATCTTGCCACGTTGATAGTTCTAATGTAACTGAAGTCATATTTGTTCGAATGAGATGCTTTTTCGTAGGTGATACAGGCTTTGACCCTTTCGTTCTCGCATTCTCCATCTTACTCGCACTTCCACTTCCAATATGATTGAATGCCGCAAGAGTAAATTGATATTTGGTTCCACATTGTAGTCCACCAAGTAAATGTGTACTCGCTCGTCTATCCAACATAACTTCCTCCCATTCAGCAAATTCTTTGCGATAAGCCAATACAAATCCTTTAATAGGTGCGCCACCATTATCTCCTTGTTTCCACTGTAGCTGTACAGCATCCGTTGTTGTTCCGGTTGCAAGAAGTGTTGGTGGCGTTGGCGGTACTATGCGTGAAGTTTCTCAATTAAAACTTATGCCAGTTATTAAACAAAAACATTATGTAGTTACATATATCAAAACAAACGACGCAACAATAAACCATGGTTATTGTTTACGTTGTCAGCGAAATATTTCCTGAGGCTCCAAATCGTTTTTTTATTTTTTTTCACTTTTTTCTGTTATACAATTTGGAAAAATTCATTAGAATGATTTGATGTGGAGACAAGTTTGTTAGGAACGTCAATCATTCATAATTAGCGAAATCGAATCATGGTGATTCTGATTTTGACGCATCATGATTGTAAAATACTGAATGACAACGCATTCATATTATACAGAAAAATTATATGAGAAACGACAATACCTTGCACTTGTAAGCTATACACAATTTCATCAAATCCCAATGAATTTTTGACGTGACACGAATAATTGCCTTCCTGATTTCTTTGGACATTTCTCAATATCAAAGTATGATCCGGCCCAATGTCCAATCTGTGAAGAAAACATTTAGTTTAGATTAAAATATGGAAAAGTGTTCGTAGAAATATTGAAATTTTTAAGTGAACTCATTGAATGCTACCTTTGATGTTTCTGCAATTTAACGTCACCAAGACGCCATTCAACTGTTGGCACCGGAACACCGACCGATACGCAAGGAAATCGTACGTCTACTCGCCAAGGAGTCACTATTGGCATACCAAATGAAATGATAGCAGCTGGAACTGAGCAAGAAAAAGAGTATAAAATATATATACAATCGCAATAACGAGAATAAATCAATTTTGCGGCAATGACAAAAAGTCAGGGAAACCCGAAACATAAGTAGACTTTAGGACGAAATTTAATCTCATCTTGGTACTAAATGAATTCTATGAAAAAAATGATATATCTTGTCTCTAATGAACTGCGAAATCTACAATTCATAAGGATCCGAATAATTCTTGTGAACTCCATGAATTTTTTTTGTCTATTCATCACATCCAATCAATGAATATATTATCCATGATAAAATATTCCGAATTTACTTATACATGTGCCAATTAGAATGGCAAATATTCTTCTCCCACCATCGGCGATAGATATTCTGTACCATTTTACAACTGTTCCCTCCTGCCGTACTTAAGTTCAAATACGTTGACACCCAATTTTCGACCCTCTCACATAACAGAACGTCATTCTATGTGCGGATTTTTTCACAGTGTAGAATCATACTGCAATAATAAAAATAACTATCCCACTTCTAAACAGCAATTTCTCCAGAAATTAGACTTCCTCTTTACTTTCAATCATCTTAGCTGGAGAATGATAGAATATAGATGTCAATTTCTGTAGTATTCATAATGGACTTTGAAACTTATTCTCACCGTCACATAGTTTTCTGCGAAATCTACTTATGTCACGACAGCAGACTTCCTTCAGTCCAATAAAACATCAGTCACGTAAACATCACGCGAAAATGTCATCACACGGTTTCATGACTCGATCTCCGGTATTTTCATCTATTAAATTGACTCGCGTAGCTTATTTTATTTTCGAATCATTATCATTATGACTCTGTTTCCCTGCAGGAAATTAATTTTCATCAAACTTGGTCTTCATCCCTTTATTTTCACTATTCATTTTCACAGTCGCTCTACATTCCTCTTCATCTTTTTCATTCACGTTATCCGATAATATTCATTAAGTTAGTTAGAAAAGCCATTTTATCTTTCGGGACGAATTTGAAATTTTAAAACGTATTTGTGTACTCAATAAATTCATTATGTCGAAAAAATTCAACACATAAGAAGACAACACGAAAAACGCCGGATTGTACACCATATACGAACGTTGATAAATAATGGTGCATTCTATATGTATTCATGATAAAGTAAAGCGCGGACCTCAACGATCGGCGGAAAGTTCAGTGTACTTTTATAACAAGAGGAAATTACATTCTCATAAGTTTAAACGTTCCCCCGCCGTATTAACTCAGTCGAGGGAACTAATTATTTCTCTCCTTCCTCCATCTTTCACTCCACTATTCCCTCATCTTCAGCGTCTCCTTCACAGCGTTGACGTGGCTGACATAGTTGAGGTTTAATTTTATTTTCCTCTTTTCTTACTCCATCATGAAGTTACCGCCATATCAATGGAACACGTTGTTCAACACATTCAAACATCACTTCCACATAAATCAGAATTCTCGAACATGTCGGAAATTAATTAGTGCAAAAATAGAGATAAACAAAATTATATTGATTAAATAACATCCTTTAGACTCATTAGAACAGAATTCTTACAGCAGAATAGATATTAATTAGTTCATCGAATATTTTCTTTTTACCTCTCACCAATCAGGAAGGCAGAAGGTTGAGCATTTAATTCTCAACACCAATTGTTCAAGCCACTACAAACTCGATTGAATGGAAGATGTAGAATAATCACAGTAATCTTTGCCTCATAAGTTGTTTGAAAATCAGATTTTCTGACCATTTGTCAAAGAGAAAGTCCAGAGGAATTTCAGTTGCTAATTTCAAAAATTGCCTAAGATATTGAAGTTTGACGGGATAACAAGCGGAGGAATATCAACTACATTCCTCTCAACAGAATGTTCTTTAAGTTAGTGTGCGAAGTATTCTCAAAAGTTGTGATTGAATTGTCTTACAATCTCGTACAAACATCAAAAGTATACCTTCTATCGGCAGCACCCAAGACATTGTAGTTTGTGGAACTTCAATTTCCTTTCAGGATATTCTCGAGATAGATAAATTACCAATTTCACGCGTTCTCCCTTTACTAATAGAATATGAACTTATGTGTATACAAAATTCCAAACTACGGACTTTTTCCTGAATGGAAATTTAGCGGTGTCTGCGGCCCCGCCAGATCATCAATGTATCTACGAATATTGGTTTCATATACTGTTGGAAGGTTATGAAGAATCATCGTTCTCAACGGAATAGAAAAAATTAGCTGAATATCCTGGCAAATAATAAATTCCAATTCCCACTAGTGGGTGAGAAAACTGTATATCATAGATTTGAATAATATTCATGAGAATCTTTGTGATGTGACGAACGAATACATGACTATACATACATAAATAAGACATCTTTCTTTCTTTTTACGAACCAGTAGAGCTTGGCTGCAGTTTGATGACTGGTGTACTAGGACCCTCGCCCATTTTTGTCGACGCAGTGACCCATGCCTCGTAAGATTCGCGTAGTTTCAACCCCGTCGCTTCATAGTGCAAACTCTCAGCCGACAAAAAGTCTTTAATGATCTTCACTTCTTGGCCCTGATCCAACGCTCGAATATAAATGGTATACTTTGTGACAATGCCGTTAGGTCGTTTTGGTGGTAACCATGATATCACAACGACATTCTCAGCTGTCGGAATTGCCTTAACACGCTCAAGTACATCAGGAACTAAATATTGACATAAAATATAAGATACATTCTGGCATTATATGTTTATTTTAGACGAGTTTTCGTTCAAATATTAGTCTCATAGTCTGAAACTCCTAAAGGTAGGAAATTTACTAACCCGTTTCTTCAGTAGTGCATGAAATAGGTGTACTACTAACGCCTTCACCAGCACGTGTATAAGCCAAAACTTGTACTGTATAGTTAGTATAAGGTCGAAGATCATGCAAAACAGTACTGAGCGCTTGTGTAATTTTCGTATCTCTTGAACTGTGAATTTCTGCAGTTCCTTCATTAGTCGCTTCGTACAAAAGTTTGTAACCCTTGATTATACCATGGACTTTGCTGGATGGTGGGGCTTTCCAGGTCACTTGAATATTTTGACCGGTCAAAGCGGTGCAAACGACATTTTGCGGCGGTGCACTTGGTACTGTGAGTAAGAAATTTTATATAAATGTTTCAGACTACACGAAATTACTATTATCTACGTGTTTATGGATGGAGTTTGTTAGTTTGTTCGACCGGAAAAACATTTTTCTAACATCTTTCTCCAATTTTATTCATTTAACGAAGATATATTGATCGAAACACCGAGTCAATTCATGTGCTGTCTGTTGATGTTAGTGTAATTAATTCTCCTATATTCTGTGATTTTCTAGGTGTCTATAAGTATAGACACGTATACGTTAATGTTTATTCACTCACCAGACTCGAGGGTTTGTGTTATAACAGGGTCAGAGCCAGGTCCATCTCCTTTGCTGTTAAATGCTTTCACCACAATACTATACTCGGTGAATTTCCGCAAACCAGTTAAACGATATTCATACGATCCATCGCCATTGCCGATGATACCAACGCGGGTCATGTTCACAGTTTGTTCATCATCCCTGCAATTATATTACATATCCAATGAGTGCTGGTTGAAAGCTGAATAATTTTGATTTTGCAGCACAAAGTAGCATGAATCGAATTTGGATTAAAGACTCTAGATCGGAGGAAAATTTCGACAACTACCAAAAAATACATTGACGTCCGCAATTGAATAATTGGATTTTTGATACCCCAATATTTGACAATCATTCAGATTTCTAGTTTAGAAGATTTTGTTATGTACGGGCAGCACACCAGACGTGAGTAATGAAGTACAGATATAAAGATTTTAGGGTTTCGAAAAGGAAGAGGGGAAAAATAAATTTAGTTCATTACCTCAGTATCGTTGAGGTGATAGTATATCCTAAAAGTTCACCATTCCATAACGATCGATCGGGTGGTTGCCAGGTAATCTTGAGCTGTTGTGGTCCCAAAGGCTCGACCGTGACCTGCCTTGGTGGACCACCGGGAATTTCACCATCTGTCTGCACCTGAATTTTTATATCACTGATTTAAATATTCCATATCAAATAATAATAATATAATCGTCTTTCAAAATATATGTATTCATATGAAACGACTCTCTATTCATAGATGATTTAATTCATTGGGTACTGACATGGAGGATGTCACTTGGTGCTGATGTTCCAAGATGATTTTCCGCAAATACCCGAAAATGGTATGTGGTTGCTGGTTTGAGTTGTGATACCAATGCGACAGCGTTATCACCCGCCACCAGTTGTGTATTGTGATCATGCCACACATCTTTTAATACATACACAAAAGAAAGTTTTCAGCCAACATATCGTATATTTTGATAGTATGTATTTTGGACTTTCATGATGACTGTTTATTCTTTTGACAGCTTAATCATTGTCAATGCTCCAATGCCAAATAACATAATAGAGTTATTATCATTCAACCTAACTAATTCTCTAAATTACTAAATATCGAAAGAAATGTGAACCAGGTTAAAAAGATCAATGATATTCAAATAACGAAACTTCAAAGGGTTCAAATAATTTCGCCACATATTTTCAACAGAATGTAAACTATTCTCACGTGTAAAAAACCCCAATTATATCTTCTAGCAAGAATTCAACAAAAGACAAGCTCTATTGTTGAAATGGTTTGATTGGGATTGGAAATAGATCAAAGAGGATATATCGTCAATATATGAGCATTGAAATGATCATTATTAGATGAATGTTTCGTATGGAAGAATGTAATTGGCACGCATTGCATTGAAATTATATATAAATTCATTACTTTTCGTCCACTGAACACACATACCTTCTGCTTCTTTATATTGAACAATATAATTGGTAATAGGTGAATCCGGATTGAGTGAATCCGAATCACTCGAGGGCGACGACCAAGATAATAAAATCGAGCGACTTTTTTGCTCAGCTACGTGTAAATTACGTGGAAAATTCGGTGGTTCCTGTACGAGTAAATTAATGGAGGCTTTATCAACTCCATACGCATTACTGGCAACGCACACATACTCGCCACGATCCTCGTGACCAGTTTTTGATATCCTCAACTCCGAAGTTAAACCTCGCGGCGTTGAATTATTCTCCAAGGCATATCTAAATTATCAATTACATGCATTCAGATCAATCAAGTTAATCGAAATCCAATCAGAATAATATTTGCAATGCAAGTATACGATGTATCAAACATTCATATGAATATATATGCTATCAATTACACCATTATGCGACGGAACTAGTGTTTGTGCGGATTTCATACTGAAACATACCTCAAATCATAAATCGGTTCTATTCGACCTGCACGATTACGCCAAGCAATATCAAGCGGAGAATCGCCTTCGGCTTCACAACGCAATACTGCAGTTTCACCTCTTCTCACGGATTCCTGTCGCCTTTTTATCTCCACACGCGGCCCAGCTGCACGAGAATCATGCAAAAATGCGTGAGTACATGAATGAAAATACGAAAGCTCACTCAATGAATATTTTCGAATTATTTTTTCTATTCATCAATTTTCAATATGATAATTTCAACGTTAATATTCATACGGAAAAAATTTCGCCATGTTGATAATTCAGTAAAAATTCAGTATTGTGAATCTCTACAGCCGATCAATGAAATACACTTTAAATGCATGCCAAATTTGGTTTTTGTTATACATAAATATTTTGTTATGATTATTATATATTTTTTTGGCACATGTGAACAAAAATGAGTCGTGTATAGGCGGTATTTTTTTCATGCATATTTGAAAATGCCACCAGCACATGGCTAAATATTTTACCATGAACTGTTAAGCGAATGAGTTTGCTAAGACCGGGACCAATGCCATTGCTACCTTGGCACAGGTAAAATCCACTGTGTTCTCTTGATACCTTGGGAATAACCAAGGAGCCATTTCTAGAAACTCCAATACCCTCTGTGCCAGCATATCCCAGTTCATGGTAGTCGCCTGGAGTTTCACCTACATATAAAGAATGCATACAGATAAAGCAATGTTTAAAAAATTAATTCGAGTTCTTGACATCAAGACAACACACAATGCATTCCAATATATGTATTGAAGTCAGTAAACCGAAGAAATAATATCTTGATGCTAATCGTTTTCTCATTCGATCAGCTTTCTATTATTCCTCCCTGACACTGTTTTACTCGATTAATAGTAATATAATATAATATTGCCAGTATCATTTTTTGTAGCACAATAAAATTTATATTTCGAAACAGATTGACATAAAACATTTGTCAATGAACAATTAAGGAGTTCGAACAATGAAAGACATGACCAATTCTATATATGTATATCATTGATTCACGAGAACATGGCAATCAAGAGTTATATATTTATGAAAATCGTGAGATAAAATGTACAGAATTTAACGTGAAATGAATTTCTTCAGAAATTATGGCATATGATGGAGATTATATGAAAAGCTGCCAGTTAGCCTCTGTATAGAAGTTCATTCCATGTTGAATGAAAGTGCTGAGAGAGCGACGATCAGCAAAATTCGTGACGAATGGAGCAAACTCCCCCTCATCACCTTTACGACACTATATGTATGAGTATATAAATCGTGAGTTAATGAAGGTCGGGGGTATACATAGACGAAATGAGGAGAGAGAGTGGTGCCGCTCTCGACCCGACAATTCATTGTTCAAGTGAAAATACATCAAGCTACGAAATTCGGTAAAACCACGCAATCCTAAGCATTATATGCGAGGGTAAATGTATATAAAAAATGAAGTATAGTGTAGATTGGTTGTGGAAAATAGTATGAGCTTATGTAGACTATTATAGTATAGGATGATGTGAAAAAAGTGATTGAAGAAAAAAAATTGGGAATTTATTTTTTGGATTTCATTAAATACGAGGATGATGCGCGAATATAGAATCAGTGATAACTCACCGATAGATTGTTTCCACGTCACAGTAGGAATCGGGAATCCTTCAGCTTGGCAAGTCACAGAGACAGCATGACCTACAATGGCGTTTTGGTCGATAGGTTCCACGATCCATCGAGGTGGAACTAAAAATACGAATCCATTAAAATTTCACTTCTCTCTTATCGATTGCCTAATTTTGTGTTCAATCCTGTCAATTATCACCGCGCTCAAGGAACAGAAAATGCGACAGAGTGGAAACAGAATACGAACAAAAAAAAATTCCATTCTGTCGTATTACGCAAAACTAAAGAAAAGTATTTCGATATTATAATATGACAATGAATGGATATGTTTTCATCTATAGTAAAGAATTCATGTTTCAATTTATTATCGGAAATAATTTTCATAGTAAATTTAATCTCAATAATTTCTCAATAATTCGGAAGAAAAATCAATTAAATAATGAAATCGAATGTTATTATATATGAGTAATTTAAAATTCATGCACCTCTAATGTTTTTAATTTTTATATTACCTAACTACGCAAGAAAT
The DNA here is from genome assembly GCA_030523045.1 of Meteorus cinctellus. Classification (NCBI taxonomy): domain Eukaryota; kingdom Metazoa; phylum Arthropoda; class Insecta; order Hymenoptera; family Braconidae; genus Meteorus; species Meteorus cinctellus. The sequence continues at coordinate 4,716 of JAPYZF010000493.1, read as the reverse complement.
ATGTAAACAACGATAACGACTTGATAAAAATTTACGTTCTACGAAAAAAATATTTCATGAACTGACGATGTTCATTATATATATACATACATATATTGATCGTTGATTATAAATATTCGAAAGTGTACGCACACAATTGTGTTATAATTGATCAATTAAAATTATCATCGTCAGATCAAGCATTTATCACCAATTAACGAGTAATATCAAATTAGTTAATATAACCATGCTTGAAACAGTTAACGACACTTCTTCAATACAAAGTGCACAACGAAGTATCGTATAAAAATTCTCTACGATACGCTATGCCTACCGTAAAATTGCATTATAATATCTTCTCGATACAAAAACTGATTTATTAATAAACGTTGAATATCTTCAATAATATCAAAAAACAAAATTGCCAAAATATAGATTGGAAAAATATTTCAATTTTCAGATATCGCATACCTATACCAACTCTTTTTATGGTTTTTCTCTTATCATTTTTCTATTCACCCGCGAAATTAATTGATCTGGTAATTGAATTCCGCAGAGATTGTGATATCAGCGACATTCGATTGCCAACGGGCACAATTTACGCTTTGTATATATCAAATAACGACTGAAAAGGATCGAAGCACAGACAGAATATAAAATTGAATTTCGTAATACCACTCTGATCAAGTACAATTACAATAATATTGATTCCAAGTATGATTGTGTCAAAATTTTTATATCAATTACATTTCAGCTCGAATCAATGAACAATAAAGCATTATTACTCAAATAATTTCTGTCAGACCATTGAACAATTTAGGAAAAAACAATTCGTTATTGAATTTTATCATCCAGCATTTTTCCATTTGCCTTGCCCAAGTATTAAAATGACACAAAATTGCTTGAGTCATTTAAAAACTCTGAATGCCAAAGCGTCCTTTCTCAAACTTCGCAAGTGTTAACCACGTAGAGATATTTTACATTTTTCTGGGTCGGTATGCTTGCAAAATAGAAAATTCAAAGTGTTTTATTTCAACACACGGGTGGTTGAATACTTCTCGCTCTTTAACATCATAACTGAAATCACTGAACTGTATTTGAAATGTCAACAACATTTCCACTGAATTAATTTCTCCCTTTGATTAAAGAAGAAAAGAGGGCGGAAAAAAATGAAGGAAATATAGAAGATGTAAAACACAGAAGGATGCTCTCAAATCTGGAAAGAACTTATAATTTCTGAAAATTAATTGCTATCTTATGAATTGAAAGACTGGTTGGCTGCCATTTATACACGATCGATGGAAGTGGCCCCTAATGACACGAAAATCATGAGATAACAGGCGGTCAGCGCAGGTGCATCGGTTCTCACTTGGTAATATGAATTTACGATATATCATTACCATCCTGCTCTGTGAATGTCACGTAAACTAATATTAATGAAACTCCTCTCCCTCCCCCGCTCTTCAATCTCCTCGATAACTGCACCGATATATGTATACCTGTATATAATGGTATGAAGTCTACTGTTATGCCGGATGGTGTGTGAGCCATGTCGTAGTTAAATATCGACACGTCATCGCTCAATAAATTTGATTAACACTTTGGTACGGATAGTTTGCGTATGGAGAAACCAAAACGCACTAAATATTGGAATAATATTCATTTCTTATCGCTCTTATGGAGATAAATATCACGCAAAATTATTTCACATAATTTTTTCCTTCATTCCGTTGCCACGGAATGTTTCAATGTCTATGAACCATCATGAGGTACGGAGGGCGGAGTCACCACATATGGCTTTATGTCATAAGGATTAATCTACCGTTTGGACACAGACGCTTTTCCACAGGAGCACTTTATTCACAGCTGTAGAGCTAGTTCTCAAACCATTGTTTATTTTTTTGGCAATTTTCAGGACTATTCTTGGCCTCGATAACACTTCGATTTTCAATAAAACTTGTAACTATTTTGCGAGAACTCTTAAATATATATAGTACGACGTTATTTCATGGTGCTAAACCTTATTTCGGTAATTTCTCCATCTTTTTCCTATTAATCGAAAAAGGAAAAATAAACATACTGAATCTACTTAATGGTGAGTCATATCTGCCATTATTACAAATGCTAAAATTATTTAAAATGGGCAATTGGAGGAACGGAAAAAAATGAGATCCATAGAAAAATACGTACTTCGATCCCTTCAGAATAATACAATAATTGATTCGTCTGTTTCTCTGGGGGAAATGATTTCGTCTTAGTGCTATATAAATATACATGTATGTTCAGTTATGAATTCATTAAATATGAAACATCTTTAATTATGACCAACCAACAACGGAGAGAGTAGCCGTGTGCTCAACGACACCAGCAACATTGCTGATTTGACACGTGTAGTTGCCAGTATGCTTTGCCGTGACGCTATTAATGGTGAGGATACTGGAAAATGCAGAATAGTCGCTTATTTGAATGTTGCTGGCTGTGTCCCTCATCACGTTATGTTCACCAGCGATACCACCGTCTTTGATATGAATTGGCTCGTCGTCCATCAGCCAAGTGATGTTGAAAGGCTGATCACCCTCACTTGTCGAGCACATTAGCTGCGTCCTCATTCCCTCCATAACACCATTTTCGAAAAAAAATGGTGAAATCCGTGGTGGAACTACAAATGTAGTTTTATAACGGAGTAATAGCCAATCAGCCATAAAGTTGACATATTTTTTTTTTCATTCAATTAATTTTTGTTTGGTTCAGGAAATGTCACAGAGTAAAAAGATAATTTTTCGAATTTCAGGGAGATATACGCAAGAAAAAGTTTTGCATTGATTTTCTCTTCGTCAAACCGTCCGCTCTCTAAAAAGAAAAAGAAAATGAATATGAAAATGAATAATAACGAAACCAAATGAAGAAATAAATTGATAAACGAAAGAAATTTGAAACGAAAAAAGAAAAAATGAAATAAAAATCATAAACCGCAAATTGTTTTCTTCCTTTATGCTTTTGTCCCCCACTTCGGTTACTTACCAATGATAAATTGTAAACTGCTACAACTATATTTGTATATTGATGATAGTTAACGCAAATTAAATACGAAATGGTAAATTCGATTCCAAAGTTAAATTAACTTTTATATTTTCAATATTTATATGAATAATTGATGCAGAACGAGATATTAAATGACAATGAATATATGTATGTATGTATGTATGTATGTATGTATGTATATATACAGTAGATGTAATGCATGGATAAAAGACATAAAGCGAGTATCATTAATTAGAATTCAAGAAAATTATCCCATTCTTAGTCGAATGTTATTCCAAAAATATAATTGTTCTCAAACGATTATATTACATTTTAATACTAAATTTCATTTCTCGACAATTCTGAACCCCACCATTTCTCTATCAGAATTCACGAGTTTACAGTCAATACCGCTCTATTATTTTCGGTGATTTTGAAGTTAACCAATACTTGAAAAACCGTACAACTTTGAAAGTATTTCAACTTGACGGGCAACTTTCAAGAGTTAATACAGTTCCAATAAAAACTCTCCAACTTTCATTATTGAACGGATACACGAGAGTTCACTAACACTATTATTGCCTTTAATTATAACTAAACAACGAGAGTGAATGAATCGACAACAAATAGAAATGTCCTAATATTATGTCATGATGATATAAAAATACCAAGTCAATGGTTGCCTGCGCATTGATTTTGAATGAGCCACGCTCCAGGCATTATATAAGCAACAATTGCCTACGGTTATATATCCCAATTTTACTATACCACGGATTGTTGTTTATTTATCAATGAATATAGTTCAACAACGGCCTAACGAATTCTCCTTTCATTGCTACGACAGTACTGTGATAGTGAATATACATTATTAAATCAACTATGCGGTTTGGGTTTTGTCCCACAGCAAATATTGCACTAGATAATACAATTGGCCCTGGCATGTAAACTCTGAATACCGGTGTAAATGATATTATATATACATATATAATAGTTGGGGAAAACTCATCCACCAGTGCGAGATACTCGCACGTTCACCATGCGGTGCAATTTGTATTACATTATCTCCAATGGTTCAGGTACAAATAAATCCATCACCCGGAAAGTCCCAGTTGCAGCATCACACGCAGCCCAATTCGGTATTGTCGCATCGAATAATCACGTTTGATAAAAACAACGACAACAAAGACATTGGATTAAATATAGCACTTACTAATATAATTCCTCTGCAATTCAACTTCACATTTCACTCAAAGTTGTATGCTATAAAAATTATGTATCAAGGTTCAGTTTAGCACTCACTAATTAACCGACTGTTATTCATTCGATTAATAACTGCCATAGTACATCAAGTATACTTCCCTTGTATATATACACATATACATATTATATATACCTCGTTGTTATTAAAGAAAAAAAAAAAAATACTGGAAAATAAACAATTTAAAACACTTCCATGAACAATTTTCTATGGAAGTGAATATGTATATACTGAGTTAATTAATTGATAATTTTACTTGGCAGTCCAAATATACACATACATATAATTCAATTGAAACACAATATCTAAGATAAGGTTAACGTGTTGATATATATATATATATATATATATATATATATATATATATATATATATATATACACATACACACACATATATATATCACTCTTATACAAATATCAAATATCAAAAAAATATATATATAACTCCCACTCGAA
>JAPYZF010000492.1:0-43052 GCA_030523045.1 Meteorus cinctellus | reverse complement strand
AGCAAAGTGATGAAATAGTTAAGTGCAACATTGTTGTTGATAACTATAGAATATTTCCTTTCACAGGTGTACACCATCGTATTTGATTGTGATCCTCTTTACTGCGTTGATATTGCCTCATCTTGGTTCTGGCCCCTATTGGGAATCCAAAATTGGTTCAGATTCGAGCGATTGTGTAAATAATTGGTGGGCAAATATTCTTTACATCAATAACTATGTCAACACTGATAAACTGGTATACTGCAATCGTCCAAACGGATAAAAGATATATGAACAATAGGCTATGAACATTGAATAACTTGAAATATTTATTGACAACTTTGTAGTGTATGTTTCAATCTTGGTACATCGCTGTAGACTTTCATCTATATATTATGGCATTGTTCGTCACTTATTTCTTTTGGAAGATGCCACGGAGAATTGGTTATCCATTCCTGATTGCAATCATAATAGGAGGATCCTCGGTTCCGTTCTATCTTTCGTATTTCAAGAACGTTGCACCAGTGTACAGGCCGTCCATCAAGTGAGTATCATACCCATTTTTATCATTTCTGGAAAATAATAACTAGAATGTCATCTTTAATTGTTTATATATTGTCTCTATTAAGTGTGCAGGACGTAAAGTACGAATCGTACTTCACCCAGCATTACATAAAGACACATGAGCGTCTCAGTACGTATTTCGCTGGAGTTCTCGGGGGTGCCATCATTTATGATCACAGTTTGTCTCCATGGAGAATGCCAGAGGTTAGCAACGTGAATTTTTCAAAATCATTGTCATTTCTTTTCGATATTGGAGTAATTGGTATCGGAATGAATGAGCGAATGATTCGCTATTGATAGAACTCATGATCTCTAACGAATCAGTATACTTACACCAAAAAAATCAGGGTAATATTCAATTCACATTATCACAATAGAAAGTTTTCTTGAATAGTGTATCAGAAAAAGTCTTAGTTTATTCAAAATTTCGAAGTGATATTCTTTATTGAATCATCAACATCCATTTGTTCGGGTTACTGGCCTTTCCAGTCACAACATCTCACAGCACTCTCAATATTCTTCCCCCACAAAACCCATCGAGTCTGCATACTCACTTGCGTTGTTATTCGATGAGTTCTTATGTTTAGGATACAATAGTCAGAAGCCGTTAAGGACCTGTAGGTGAACTGTAGCTATAATTATATACATTGCATTGTATACGTGGATTTATCAGTGAGTTTTGGAAATTTGGTAGTTTAGATGTTGCATCTTTGCCAGAAATTAGCTTATATGTATAATATTGCAAACATACTGGCCAGTAATGCGGATCTAGCTCGGATCTGTGTGACAACGACGAGCCAGCTCGTATTTTTCACTCATATATATGTATGCATGTAGGTAGGAAATAAGGAACTAGCTCATACACGCGAAATTGCATAGAACTAACTTATACATTTTACATATATATAAGTAACGATGATTTAGATTGACCGCGCATGGTTGGGAAAAATATATCTATCGCTACGTAGAGACAATACGAATCAGATATTTATAACAGATTTATCATGATTAAATATGACTGCATATGATGTATATGAATATGCGCAAAGTCAGTTATGTACGCAACCATCAACTACATCCAAACTTCTTTGGGAAAATGTTGTATATAAATCATGGTTAGTTTGGCAGTTTTATCACTAATCATATTTGATACATATGATTGATCAGGAAATTGATGAAACAGAATATCTCATTCAGTTTTATAGAATCGCCCCATTGAAAAATTATCCAAAACACCATTTCCCACTCTACACCGCATCAGATTTCGATGTATTTCAGTGGAGTATTCTGGTGAGGCATTTTCAAATTACTTTTAATAAATATTGTGAGTTGCGGTTCTGTGACCTTGGTTATCTATCACAATAGAGAAATATAACTTCGTGGAGATTGATAGTCATGCCGATGTACTTCAAAAAAAAAATCTCATCAGTTCCTTTACCTCCCTCCAAAATTTCGATTACCGTTAACGAATTCAAATTTGGACTCATTTCAGTCCTTGAAACGAGTCCCATTGATCATCGTAGCAGTTGTAGTGACAATCAAACTTTTGATGATGGGTTCGATATTCTATGATCCATATGACATTCCGACGCCTATCGAGACTGCACTCTATGCCATTCTGCACAAGCTCGTTATAGCACTGAGTATAATTGCAGTCACTATTCAATTGTCTGTGAGTGATGGATCAGGTATGACAACTCATTACTGTAATCGAAAGTGGAATATCTCTCTTATAGAGTCAGAAATATTGCAATGAATCATAGAGAAGTCTATAACGTGCCGTTTTGCTCCTGTTCACAGTTTTTTACGTAACATTTTTGCATAGAAATTCTTCCAGAAGTCCTATATCTGCTCACCGTTCAGCAGATGTCTTTTGTTACATTTATTCATGAACTCGTTTATTATTCGTGATATCCTTATAAACGAATTTCACCTACTGCTTTCAGTGGTATTTACCTTCATTATATACCAATCCCAAACAATAATTTTGTGTTATGATGACATTCTATAGAATTCTACCATAAACTCCTGAAACCACGTTGGGCTCAGCCTCTCAGTAAATTAACTTATGGAGTGTATCTGGTACACAATATTTACCAGAGTTACGATATTGGATTCCAGAGAACTGCAAGAACATTTTCGCCTCACAACCTTGTAAGTCATACGTCTGTATATGAATTTTGTCAGAAATATTATGAGCGTTGTATTAAATATAAAATACCATGAATACTTTTCAGTGCCGGGATATTGTTTACGATATTTTACTCGCTTTCACTATAGCCTTTATTCTTGCAATGGTCATAGAAGGGCCGTTCCGGAAGATAGAGAAACGATTGATCGCCGAACTATCAGACAAGCTTAAGTAAGTATTCTTATCATGAAGAACGCCATCGAATATTGCTCAGTCCCGATTCCTAACATCATTGCATGTTGCCAGACCTATAGACAAGGAAGATACAAAGTTCGATCGAAAAACTCGCTGACATCTGCATTGGTCTAATAATGACCAGGATTTCACAGGTTACAATTCATTTGGAAATTGATTCACCATTTCTTCCCACCTGAAATGTAATGTCTTGTATGCTGAACAGTGCGGAAATATTTATAGAATAATCGATATATATCGCCAACATAGCGAACTATGATGAAATATCACTATATTTTGCACTAGTTTGGACATGTATCATCTTGACATTCATTTCTGTTTCATGACTTACGGATCACAGGTCTGTATGTATCCGTTGGAATAATATTTAGATGTTACACTGTCAAATTGTTATGAGAATTTCAAATTGTTATTAAATTTTATATACACACGTAGTATTTCTTACTTTACTCAAAATTTTGGAAATTGTCATTATTCTAGTTCAAAAGCTGGTGAAAAATAATCTTTTCGTACAGTCTCGGGGACGATTTCAACTATTAGAATTTCATGTATGATGGGGGACGACATTGAGCCAGAGAATGATCGAATTAGATCTCCCATTCCATTCAATCGTCGTACATCGGGCTCAATACTCTGTATGTTACAATTCCAGCTCATCATACAATATTACGGATATCAAAATTTGGGGAATTTCAATCGATGGATCCAACAAAGCAATTTAACATTCAGAAATTTCTTATCGGTATGAAGCATGAGGTTCATTCATTTTTGAGATTACTGAATTCACCGTGAAAATTCCAAAATCAATAATAATGATCCGAAATTCGGGAATGAACCATCTGTTGTATACACAGCCAGATATCGATGTACAATTTTGCAATATTTTTCAATATTTTTCTGTTTTCAAAGACGTATGAGTCCGTCTCTATTCAATAGTCTGTACCTTCCGTACCACGGAACGCAATTCTCCTTCGACCTTTCATTGCTTGAAACAAGAAAATATACTCCGATAAAAATTCCGATGTGTACATAAGTTGCACGATGTATCTCTGATGTTGATATTATTGATTCTCTTACAAGTTTTTCTTTGATTACTACATTTATTATTATTGAATCAAATATTGAGACTTATTTTCATTCCCGTTTAAATCTCCTTGGTTTCTTCGGTGGTTTTGTTATTATTATTTTCTTTTTTGTGCTGTGTTTTCCGGAGAGAATCTGATTTCGTGAAAAACCGGGCTCATGTTAATTCTCATTCAAGATATTAGTAGCTTTTGCTCTTTGCCACGAACATCACAAGTTTTCTCTAACTTTATTTCCGTCTTGCCACGAACACCATAAATTCCCCCCGATTTTCATTTTCCTCTCCCTTTGAGATGCTGTAATCAGGTTTCTAAATCGCGAAGGATCGTTATTATTTTTGTGCCTTTCTCCCCATTCATTTCCATGCATTCTGATAAAAGTCAATCGGTGAAATATATTCATTCTTTTATTTATGCAGGTAAGCAAACAATTCAAATGTATACTACATAACAAGAAATTTAGCGTTCTCTCAATTTTATTTACTTATAAATAATTTCTATGTTTAGAATGAACAATAGACGTTGTTTTCAAAAATATCAAAGGGCCTCTAGATAACGCACTGAGAAAGAAGCACATTCGCCAAATACCAAGGAAGGTTTTTCTTTTCGACAACAATCATTGAGCGATTGATATAACAACATGGAAATTTTTTACGGATCTACATCTGGTACTCTGTACATCTCATCGTTTTTTTGTCTGTTTCGTTAATGTTGATGATGCAGAATATTTTTTTCTCGTTACGTATTCATAATAAGATATAAATCAATTAATAAATAGTGTGCACATATCTACTATGATGAGTGAATACACGGACGTGAGAATAAATCGTGTTTTTTTCTCCCATATTTATATATACATATGATTTACAACTTATATAAGTCCAACGCCGCGATCTTGATAGCCTTTCACATAAACAAACCACGCGTTATATCGATCGCAGAATTACTGGCATTAACTTTGATGAATCATGATATTGATCGGAAAAATATTGAACACTTAAGTCATCTTTCTTGATATTATTCTTGAGACTATAGGAATGAATTAATCAAGAATCCTAGTTGTGAAATCAAGGGAGAACTATAAAACACTTTTATAATATGTAATGATTGACAATCTAGATGAAGGATATGGTGGATCCAGTTTTCCTTCAAAACTTGAAGGTATTCTATCGATAGTATCCGTAAACACTAGAGTATTCTCATGCATGGTTTTTCTTCATTAATATTCTGACGAAACAAATCACTTTTCGGCTTTCCACAAGTCCTGATCATTCTTCCATGATGTTGGATAATAATTGTTTGGGAGCGTGTATGTTGTATATTGAATGATTACTTTTTTGTTTGGGTAGAAAGCTATACTGAATAGAAAAAAACCAACTAACACTGTAGGACCCGAAGATATATATGTTACCAGTGTTATTTGGAAGATTAGTGACACTTTCGTTCAGAGAATGCCAATGAAAAGTTCGAAAATATTCATAGGAATTAGAGTATTCTTTCTTGTGGACTGATCGCACTGGGTTCTTGATTATTATTTTATTTATTTCTTGCTGAAATCCTGTCAACCTAATCCGAGCTCTATGTGCCATTCTTATCTTTTTATTTAAACTAGCTAGGTGATTAGTGGTAATGACCGTGTCAAAACTTATACTTTTATCTAGACTTCGTCCCAAAAGATGACTATGAGAAATAATTAAGGTAACGCTGACATTCCCAAAAATTACCGTGCGATTGCTATTGAAGAGCCGTCTGAATCACCAAGTGATAGTGATTGAAACTATTCATAATTTTCACAATTTGTCAGTGGTAAAGCGTGATGATAACAACATTTCGGTTGGGCAGTTGGAGAAATGAACAGGCATTAGTGACAGACAACTTCTCAATAAAACGTCTATGAATGCGGATGTTTGCACTTCCATTTTTCATCAATTCCTTGCGGTGTATATAGATATTCATAATTATCCATGCAACATTATGTTTATCATTAATATCTCTAATACCTTGAAGACATTGAATGAATCATATTGACAAACATTGTGTTCTCATTAGGAGGAACAGCATAATTAGTGTTGACCACTATCGTTTCCTGCACTTACTCCCACAACGTGGACTTATTGAGTTTATTTTTAATGTTCCAATAGGTCTTTCACCATTTGAGATTATGACAAAAAAATCCAAACATGCTCAGGAGTCGTTCATCTGAGTATTGCATCAGAATCCATAATTTTATGCTAAATTCGAATATCTTAGACAAGGAGCGGGCAAAGCGAACTGATTTAAACAAAACAAAAATAGTATGTTGTATTGGCTCTATTGAAATTTCGATGACAAAGAAATTAAAAAAAAAACAAAAACACGATCCTCTCTGTCAATGTCATTGGTAGGGATAGTTTTGAGTCATATACCTGAACTTAGGCGAGGTACGCGCGGGAAGGGGAGCGCTTCGAGCCAAATTTGTTCGCCTCTGCCATAGAGAGTTCCGAGAGCTCGCTTTGCCCATCTGTTTTAAATCTTCGAAATGTGAAATCACAAGGAAGAATTCGGATATTCGTCATAGATAACACAATCTGTATCCATATACTCTAATGATAATACCCAAATACTGTGGTTGCTCAATGTGTTTTCCCGTAGTCGTATTGTTTTATGATCCAAATCTGCTTCAGAACGGAATATCTTATCTCATAGCTAACTCGCTAAGTATCAATAAGCCACGGATATTGAAATTTACATTTACAATTCACATGATGTAAACATGCAACATTCAAAATTGTGAATATAACATTTCACTTCACTTCCTATCAGGCTGGCATCATCGCCAGACATTCTTCAGTGCGACAATGAGTCTATTCTCTTCTATCTACTGTTTAATAATAGTCGTTGTGCTCAAGTTCAATATCGAAGAGAGCATTGGTAAATTATCAAAACGTTCCACAATTGTTGAATTCCAGTTAACTCACATATATTTTACATCTGTATCTGGCATTGAATTTCCTTGTTTCCATCGTAGCGTTTCCGAGGCAGACACATTCAGTTGTTGAAATACCAGGAGAGTTGTGCACGACATCAATTTGCAATGAAACAGGTAATCATCTGAGTTGTTCTATAATTGAAATATACATTAATGGAGTAAAAATGATTTTTGTCAATCGATGTTTTCAGCTTCCAGGATTCTCGACAACATGGATGAAAATGTGGATCCTTGCAACAATTTTTACAGATTCTCATGTGGTGGTTTCCTCAACAAAACAAAAATACCTGATAGCGACGGGATAATAGACTATTTCAGCATACTCGGAGACAAAATTATGCATCAGCTGCGCGATATAATTGAAGAACCAACCACGTCAAATGAACCTAAGCATATCGGGACCGTGAAGAAACTCTATAACTCATGTATGAATGAAGGTAATATGGTCTGAAGGGATGACTAATCATAACATTCCTGAACAAGTTGCCTTACTAAAAGGGGGGTATATTTATATTAATCTAGCGGCGATTGAAAAACGTGGATTGGAGCCTTTACAAAAATTATTGAAGGAGCTGGGTGGATGGCCGACTTTAGAAGGTGAAGATTGGAATGAGACTAGTTTTGATTGGATCGATTCAGTTCGTGAATTGCATATGATCGGATATCCAAGTTATTCATTTTTATTGTCCTTGAGCATCAATGTGGACATGAAGAATAGTACCAAACGGGTTTTAGAGGTAGTTGAACCCTAAAATGTGTGATAGCTGGCCGTTTGATTCATGAATACAAACTTTTCATTTCAGCTTGGTGAACCATCGTTGTTGCTTGCGCGAAACGAATTGATAGCGGGAATGGATGAATCAAATGTAAAAGCATACTACGAGCTTATGGTAGATATTGCGGTGATACTCGGTGCATCAAGAAATGAGACGAATGTTGAATTCAAAAAATCTCTTGAGTTCGAGATAGCGCTCGCCAAGGTTACTATAAAATATATTATTCTAGTCGACCCTGACCGATACATATGGTGACTTAATGTGCTCTTAATTATTCATAGCTCACCCTACCGAAATCAGAACTCCGCAACCTCACTCAATTTTATAACCCTATGACGGTGAAAGATTTATCCAAAAAGTATCCAAGCATTCCATGGAAAAAATATATCAATGAATTCTTCCGACCTGGCGACACAATCGCTGATGATGAAATTGTTATTGTGACAGTCCCCAAATTTGTAGCAGAATTTGCAGAACTCATGAAAAAGACCCCAAAAAGAGTTCAGGCCAATTACTTGATGTGGCGGGCAACTCAATCATCGGCCGTGTATCTTAACAAAAAAATATCAAAAAGACTGTCTATATATAGAATGCATAAAACTGGTACTCTCAAATCTCCCACAAGATGGAAAAGATGTGTTAACGAAGTCACGGGTTACATTCCTACCCATGCATTGTACGTTAGAAAATATTTCCATGAAGCTGCCAAGAATACTACCATTGAAATGACTACTGGAATCATGAACAAGTTCAAAGAACTGTTGACAATTGTACGAAAGTTGTACAATATCTTGATGAAGTTGGAAGAACAAGGGTTGATTATGTTATTGGATTTCAATTTCAGGTTGAATGGATGGATGAAGAAACGAAGAAGAATGCTCTAAAGAAAGCTTCTGCTATTATGTCTCACGTTGGCTATCCTGATGAACTTTTCAATGATACGCTTGTGGGACAATCTATCCAAAATTTGGAGTTGAGAGACGACTTTTTTGAAAATTACTTGTTGGTAAACCGTTACAGTACATACAACTCTATTCGTGCATTCCGACAACCAATCAGAAAGACTGATTGGATGAATCATGCAATAGTGGCTATTGTGAACGCATTCTATGAGTTTACAACAAATAGTATTAGTACGTCCAACTGAATTTTTTTCCTCTTCATAACAATTCGGCCAAGTAACTTTCACTCACAAATAAACTATATGGCGTTTGTTTCGTAGTACTTCCAACTGGAATTCTTCAGGGTATGTTTTTCAATGATGATCGTCCTAAGTATATGAATTATGGTGCCGTTGGAGCAGTTATTGGTCACGAAATTACCCATGCTTTTGACGACGAGGGACGACAATTCGATGAATTTGGAAATCTTAGAAACTGGTGGACACATTCTTCTAACGAAAGATATCATCATAAATCTCGGTGCATCATCGATCAATACAATAACTTTACCATTTCGGCTATCGGAAAACATGTAAGGGCTCAGATTAATCATAAGCAGCGTTGAAGCAAACATATGAACTGGATTCATTATTGTTTCAGGTGAATGGCTTCCATACTCAAGGCGAAAACGTAGCTGACAGCAATGGTTTTAAAATTGCTTATTTAGCATACATAGACTGGTCGAAAAAACATGAAAAGGAACAAAGTCTTCCTGGATTAGAGTTCAACGCCCGACAAATGTTTTGGATCAGTGCAGCGAATTTATATTGTTCCAAATACCGACCTAAGTATATTGAAACAATGATGGCTGTAGATCCGCACAGTTCGTTTGAGTTTCGCATCTTAGGGTCTTTCCGTAATCTGCCTGAATTCGCTAAAGACTTCAAATGCCCTGTTGGATCAAAGATGAATCCCAAAGATAAATGCATATTCTGGTGAATTTCATCGCTGTTTTGTTATTCCACTCATTTCCCTTCAGTTTGACGGATGAAATGTCCAGGCCGAATTCTATTTGATCATTCAACGGAACAATAACTTTTCATTCGACATATAGTTCGCATATCAATGACAATTGAGAAAGGAGGATTTTCTTATTTTCCAATCGACTGCACGCAACAATTACAACACGTGTGAACAAACTAGACTTTTTTCTTAAATATTGCAGAATAAATCTTGTACAAAACTAGTCAATTCGAATAAATATCCAAATTAGCAACATATTGTTTTGAGAGATTCTATGATATTCGCTTATGAATTATATATATCATACAGGCCTATACACTCAACATATTATTGTAATTGAATGTGTAGGATAATCCAATTGATAAGTAATTATTATTGTGTATCGCTATATAAATAATGAATGTAATCACGAATGGTGTGGATGTCATTCACCATGCTATGATGATGTCCATGATAAAAAAATATCAATTTCAGTCAGCAACAACAATAAGATCAAATCGATGTAGCGTGTGGATAATTAATGTATCCAAGCAGTACTCATTTGGATAAAAGAGTGTGTCCAAAAGAGTTGTGTTAAGAGTCAACCCCACTGCTCTTGGATTCTTTTTTTCTCGTCTTTTTTTTCTAAAATTTGAAAATAACTTCAATGCATTGAATTTGTTGGAGTTGAGTTACTTTGACACAATTTTTATTGGTTCTAATCTCGTATGATAAATGCATACTTATAGTTAAACATATGATATCTCGGAATGTTTTTTTTTCAGTTTTATTGACATTTTGAAGCGACCATGAAAATTTCACATTGAAAATATTACCACAGCTTACGTAGACAAGTGTACACATGGCTACTCACAAATTCCTAAAGAATTATTCACTATCATTCCGAAATTGACGTTTTCTATCTATTATTTTTTAGTGAATGAAAATTTTCCAGAAGTATATTAATATTGAATAGATGAAAGTGATCAGCGGCGTCAGACTCATCCATATATGAATAGGGCACTGTGTGATAAACGAAAATTGAAAGTAAGGTGTGCAATCTCTTGATAAATGAATCGTAGTCTATGTTCTTATGTAACATGTTCCATATGACTGCCGTATGACTGCATTCATATCAGAATCGATCAATATAATTCACCATTCACACGCTTGTTGAAATTCCCATTGTTTAATAACTATCGTAACCTGACTTGGATATGGCCAATTGATCTGCCTTCAAGACACATAATAGGATATTAAAAAGTGTCATGGGAATCCTCAAAACCATCAACGTTAAGTTAAGCAGACACACTTAAGCAGACACACAAAATTAAAAATGTGACGACGATTTTTTCTGATGCAGCACCGTAAAAATGTGGACCTTGTAATTTTTTATCTGTTGTTACAGAACATTTATAACACATTCCAGAAAAAATGTCTCCTGGAATCAAAGAATTTAATATATAATAATGAATTTTTCACAAGCAACACAGTAAAACTTCGAGCTTCCAAATTTTTCATTCGCGATTGCAGAAAAATTAATAGCCTCATCGAAAATAAATCCAAGACACATGATCAACCGTTTTTCCAAAGCTGGTTACATCTCAGTTTGAAATTTTTTTCATTTCTCTCTCTACAAGAGAGAAAAAGTGTGCGTGCATACAACGAAAACTCACACTAGTGCACGACGCCTCTTTGTCTACGCAGAAAAATATGAAAGGCCAGTCGAATTTCAATGGCCGTGTGAGACAAAAGTGCAACACATCTAGTGAATGTGAATCCGCTGGTATAATTTAATTATACAATTTACGGTATTGAAAAGAAACGCATAGCGAAGATTATCGCATGATCGTTTTATAGTGATATCTTTTTTATCATTTTATGATAAATATATTATAAAAAATTTTTATTAGTTTGTCTTTGTTCAATAAAAAAAAAAGTTTTGTAATCATGTGTCCATTTTTTTTATTCTCCGTTGCAGTAAATAAGTATATTATTTATTATTATATTATATATATATATATACATGATAAGACATTGGGTGAAATTCCTACCCCAATGAGGATTTGCAGATGTGGAAGGTTCCATCAAGAAGACTAGAACGTCAAGAATTTTTTATTGAGCAGGCTTAATCATGTTTGAGAATTTAAGCGCACCCAGAAATTCACCCCAT
The DNA here is from genome assembly GCA_030523045.1 of Meteorus cinctellus. Lineage (NCBI taxonomy): Eukaryota > Metazoa > Arthropoda > Insecta > Hymenoptera > Braconidae > Meteorus > Meteorus cinctellus. Next base: position 31,241 of record JAPYZF010000492.1, on the reverse strand, counting down.
GTCTTATTATATATCCATTTCAAACCATACCGAGTCAATATATGTATACTATCCGAGGTGCAAACGAATTTTCTCAGCCCGAAACTTTCAGAACGTTTCGGGGATCCAAGACCTCACAGAATTTTCCGTTCACACTGTGTGTTGCTTGCGAGTATATATGATTACCATACATACTATGCAAATAAGTTTTAAAATATGAAACTACTTTGGTGATGAGTTATATCGAGCAATTATTTCTATACATTTTTTCTGGTATTCAAACATACTGTTGAAACTTTCATCCACTTTGAACTCATTTCCATAAGAATATACTGAATGAAAATTGTGGATTTTTGAGTTTGGACTCTGGCATACTGGATGTCTCAAATGTTCATTCATCATTTCAATATATGAATCCATTTATGTGAATATAGAAGAGCTGAGTTGCAAGAACATCATTGAATTTCTTAGATGCTGGAGGTACAGCCATCTCCTGGCGCAACTAGGTACTAATTCTCCGGTCAAAGCGAGGCGGTTCTTTCTTTCTAGTATATATATAATAGTTATAACTTGATAATCTTGCTGCAAATTCATAAGAATACTTTACAGAGTTGGCCTGTTGCCTTCGGAATCTGAACCTCAAAATTCTGCCAGTGAGGACATCAACATGTGTTCGTTTGAGTTTTCCAGTGCATAAACAAATCTTAAAATCGTTGATACTTCTGAAAATATGATTATTCAATGTGTAGAACGCGATGCCAATAATGAAAGATGTGAATAATGACAAACAATCACAATACTTGTTTCATCCATTTCGTAACTATTCTCGAGTTTTGGTATAATAATTAATCAAAATTTTTCTCTCCCCTCGTTCTGTGTTTAGCTTATCTTGACTCCATATATAGAACATAGAAAAGCCCATAAAATGATTTTCCTGATCAATCGTTTTGATTGATTCCAGAAATTCGGACTTTATTCAATCATGCGCCTCACATATAACTATATATAACTAAATGGAGTTGGCAAAAATCAGCGGGATTGATACAACGTACTCGCAATCATCCCAGTTTCTTCTGGATCCTGTCCGAAGAAAATTGGTCTGAACCACATAAATCACATTACAAAAATCCGAGAAAACTCACAGTTCACTCTTAATTATTGAATCGTAGATCCATTGATATCTATGAAGATCTATATGAATCCATATCATCAACCTCCCAGGTTTTATCAAATCTCATTTAGTTTTTGCTACATATATATATGTAAATGCACATATGTATAAGTCACATGTATGACCTATTGTATATACCTAATCCAAATGTTTGTGACCTCTTCCCGAAAATATAGATTTATATTCATATAATCGATATAACGCAAATTCAGAAATAACGGTTTGATGATTCGAACATTATTTGCAGAATGCTAAAGTTGTTTATATACCTTTCTGCCTATAATTCGATGACTTTTGTTACCATTCGATTATCTCGAATTTGAAAATCAATTGACAACTTGTGTCAATATTGAAACAAATTGTAAAAAAAAGTAAACATGACAGTATAACACTTCGATCAATGTATATCATTTATTATTTTTATCTCAATTTGCGCTAAAGTCTGGAAATTATGGAAAAAAACAAATACCTTATAAACACTGTATAATAGTTATGTACCATCTATGTGATAATTTCTTCCTCAGTATGAGTATTATTATCAAGGGCTGATTAAAGAAACTGTTGAATTGCGGAGAGGAAAATGATCTAATCGATGTTATGTAATTGTTGCTCACTTTTCACTAGGCTCATAGTTCCGAAGATATGTACAATTGAAGTGATTGATATGTTGACGGTCAGTAGAACGTGCGAGCTCAGAGATTACGAAACGGCGTTTTACTCGGTGTAATCATTGATTCAAGTGGTCTAAACAACACGAGTTGCATTTCTCAGTTTCTAAATATAATAGTGTTGTTGCGGGCTTTTGAAATTTCGTGACAAAAATGTGCACACTATGAGAAGAGTCAGTGAATTCAATTGGACCAATGGCCGTTGACATTTAGAAGCAACGAGTACTCAGTATATCAGCTATTCTATACAGGAGAAATATTCTCAACAGACACATGGATAGAGCGAGTGACAAGGCGCAACAATCGATGCCCCTTCCATCGTCGACTCACGTCTCATTCGCAATAATACATCCACACCTGTAAATATATGTATATATATACACGCTAAGAAAAATAATAGTCGAATATTTGTAAACGATGAGTATTATACCAAATATATTTACTACCCTTCGACCGACCTGACCGAGTTTAAATCCACCCAAATCATCAAATTGTTCTGTTTTTTCATAAAAATTGCAGCTGATCGACATTTCACCTGAATGTACAACGAAAATTGTTTGTCATCAATAAAAAGGACCAATTTATACTACTACGAACGAGTAAGTATGTGTTAAATTACGATTATTATTTGTTGATTCACGCTAATACAAAATTTGATCAACAACAATCATGGAGATCATTGTCGCACTCATCTAATGAGCGTGATACACATTTTTTCACACTAATTGTCATTACAATATGTTTTGTCATGAAATTCTTATCAAATCAATGGTTGCGTTTTGATATTCATCTGTTTGATTCCATTGTAATGATTATATTGTACGATAAAAACATATTCAATCATACGACAGCAGTGTAGTGAAACAATAAATATTTTTCCATCTTCGATGTGATCGAAATTTAATCATAATAAATTTTATTGTATTGCAAAATTACCGTGATAATCAATAGTATTGAAAATTATAACGATCCTTATCAATTTTTTTAAATTCATCTAATAGAGTATTCTTAATCAATTTCATATATTTTTTTAGATGTTGATGATCCGAGGTACAAATTGTGATTCAATTGTATATTGTGGGAGAGTCACGTCGGGCAGCTTGATATCAATCATGTGAAATGATGAAAGGAAAAATGGTATCTCATATCATAACGATATCACCAATAAAAAAAAAATGTCTGATAATATTGATGGTTGTGGTGGTGCCATGTTCTGTTCTCAATTTTCTCTCAACACCTGATTTACACGATGAGACGGCGTTACAGAATGGAATTGCAGAACTGCAAGCGAAATTGGAGAATCTACAAGCTAAATATGTTAGTACACAGGAAGAATTAAACCTTCTGTCTCATCAGTTGTTGACCTTCACTGAAAATGCTCATATTTCACCGGATTTACAATATTTGATAATCAATGGGACCTCAAATATAACTAATATAAAATTACCATCTATTTTTACATTTTTGCCGTATCTGCTCAATGATTTGAATAGTTTGAGACCTGCGTTCCTTCAAAGCAAAGGTAAAACCGGTGTAAGCATGGTACTTGGTGTTCCAACAGTAAAACGAGAAGTTCAAAGTTATTTATTAGCAACTATGAAGAATTTATTAGATTCAATGAGTCCTGAAGAAGCTGCTGACACGTTAATTGTAGTGTTAGTAGCCGAAACTGATTTGGAGTATGTAAGTTACGTCGCAAAACAAATTGAAGTGCACTTCCCTGTAGAAACTGAAATTGGACTCATTGAAGTTATATCACCATCGCCTTCATACTATCCGAATCTAACTCAATTGAGGAATACACTGGGTGATGATCACCGACGTGTCAAATGGAGATCAAAACAGAATTTAGATTTTGCATTCATAATGTCTTATGCACAAACGAAAGGAACTTTTTACGTTCAACTCGAAGACGACATTTTGGCGAAAAAAAACTTTATTACTACCATGAAATTATATGCTCTGGAAAGAATTGGTCTCAAAGAAGATTGGTTTATTTTGGATTTCTGTCAACTCGGTTTTATAGGTAAAGTTTTGTAAGAACTTACTATCTTCAATGACATGACCCAAGTCACGATCAACATGAGAGCCAAAATGCAGGATTTTTGTTTCTTCACTATCAACTTGTGCTGTAGTTCCTGAATCACACTTTTGGCATGAACATATTTTGTCTTGACCCATTCTGGATATGATTTCAATAGAATAACGAAATGTAAAATACTTCAAATAGTGAAGCCATTCGAAGAAGCAAATATCAATGTGTTCTTGGCTCAATTAACATGTTGGTTTCAGTCAAGTGATACAATTCAATTACATGATATTTGCTATTAATATGTGCTCCAATTTAGGTAAACTATTCAAGTCTGTGGATTTACCTTGGCTGGTTCAATTTTTTCTCATGTTCTATAATTCCAAACCGGTCGATTGGCTCCTTGATAATCTGATTACCACAAAAGTTTGCGGTGTGGATAATGATAACGTAAAATCCCTTATGATCCATTATTGCGTTCATTATACTTCAGACATTCATTTCATTGAAAACATTTCGTATTTTTCAGAAACACTGTAAAATAGCTAAGGCAGAGTTATGGCGTCATTACGAACCCTCTTTATTCCAGCATATTGGTACTCATTCATCACTGAAAGGAAAAGTACAAAAATTGAAGGTAAATATATAATATAATGTTGCCGAATTGTCATATCTCCATGTAAAGCTGTAACTTCATTTTCCATATTAATTTGTTTTAGGATAAAAAGTTCGGGAAAATAATATTGCATTATCCTCATGAAAATCCTGACGCAACAGTGGAATCACAAATTAAACCATATAAACGATATACATTAGCGAGGGCGTATCGAGGTGAGACCTTCTATTGGGGATTATTACCTCAGTCGGGTGACCATTTACAAATAAATTTTTCGCGGCCAATATACATAAAAAAATATTTATTCAGAAGTGGAAATGTGGAGCATCCTTCAGATAAATTTTATGATACGACAGTCGAAGTTGCTCCAGTATTTTCGGATTCTATGAATAAAAATAATAATAATATTACAGAAGACGGCTATGTCGTTATTGGTAAATTTGATAGTTTTGGAATTGCTCAAGGAAAAGTGGATAGGCATATCGGTAAAGTAGCTGCTCTTCGAATGACCGTACATAGTGACAGTGATAATTGGGCAATCTTATCTGAAATTCACATAGTGGAGGATGAAACTAGATAACAAAAATTAAAAAGTGGTGGAAAATACTATCGCTACCAAGTACATTAAGTAAATATTTGAGTTGGATATACGCCACGCCTCTGATCACGGTGATTACAAAGTGTAATTTACTTTATGAATTTCTCGAAGTGCCTGCCGAGCGAAAAACTATTTTTCGTAAATATTTTATTGGAAATGGAAAGCAAATTTATTCCATGGAAATGGCAGGTGGATTGTATATTAATATAAATATATTTTTATCGTTTACTTGAGAAGATTTCCGAATCTATTGGAAGGAGTTTACATAAATATTTAGATTTTTCATTTTTTATTTTCAAAGCGTTTCGCAGCTCCACTTGAAGAAACTCAACTACGGTCATTTACTTTAAATATCAAAGATATAAATAACCATAATTCATGTGATTTTAACATTTAGTTATTTTTTCATTCGCTCTTGAAGGACCTATTTCGGCGATATTTCATGTAAATACTAAAAATTTTAATTCAACTTCAAGCTGCAGCTTTTTTTCTATGGAGTTTTTTTTTGTATTATTATTGCGATCCGTTGTGGACATAGTATTACGAAACTAAAACTATAATGTACTGTATTATATTGAAGTTTCAACATCCTGGAGGAACAAAAATCATTGATACATTTTCAATGAATTATAATTGATACTCTAATTACAAAGTATATAAAAAAACGGAAAGTATTCCATGTAACATGGATATTCAAGCTATTTTAATACATTATTGAGATTTATATTACACGTAGCATCAAGATATATATTAAAAAGTATAAACCCAGCTATGATGAAAAATTCCGAAGTTGTAAGTTGCGACTATTTGCGTCTAAATTCTAATTTCTGAAAACTTGCTTTGTATTTTTTTATGTTACCAATCATTTTTGAAATGTTGTGACTGAATTACATTTTATGGATAAAAAAAAAACAAAGAGAGGCAGCGAGAAACAAAGGCACGGCCTTGTGATCGTATCATATTGAAAACGTATCTATATTACAAAATCTGAGCATGGTGCTTATTTAAATAAGATATGGTGACTTACCAAAGATCAAAATGGTAGTTTTTCACTGCCTACTTAACTAACAATTTCTAAAGTATTTGCGGCATTCTTCATTAATAATAACAGTTATGATAATATGCATGAAACAATATATTTACACCAGCACTAAGATGCAAGCTATCATCCAAATAAATACTTTATGTTTACAAGGCATAGTAAATCAAATGTATGTGTATATGCAAGATTTAAATATCGTATACATGAATATTTTGTGTAATTATGAGTTGAAATCCCAAAGGATTCCATCCAAAATAAATATTCCAATCTATAAATCCACATGTATTTCTTTTGCTTAATTGCCTGCACCGTTTTATGTATGATGATCATCATTGTGAAACTGAGTGTTGCGGTGATTCATGACTCACCAAAGATGTGTTGGATCTTTTCCTTCTTTTTTTTTTTTTGATCTTCGGAATTTTCACTCATCTTATATAATATATCATTGCCAAAAATGGTGCATGCATATTCACTCCGTACATTAGACATATAATTAGTCCAACTTACACACAAAAATTGACTAATGTCTATATTGATTGGGATCGAAAACTCTGTTGTTTGGATCACCAAAGTAATTTAGCGAATGTAATTTTTATAACAATCACACCGTAAATAATGAAACATTTCAGAAGGAAATGAAGAAGCTGCGCAAATAATCACTGAAGAATAAGGGAAAACTGTAATATCCAAATTTTTATTTTGCAACACTGAAAAATTGTCAGGTAGAGTTGCAAAATTTTATTCCGGACTGATTTCATACTAATTATTGATTCAAAGAATCAATTGAAAACACCGAATAAACGAACATTTCTTAGCTGCGAATGTTTCAATGGCCTATACTGACTAGACGTCGAATGTCAAAGGAGTTCAATGCTCTCTAATACAGTATGTTCGAAAACTGAATAAAGTGCTACAACTGCATTCAATGACCATATGAATAAATTGATCAAGACCGTTTAGTTATCAAAACTCTGAAAGGAAGTGTACTTGCAGTTACACCATCAGTATATTCTGTTGTTGGTTTTTCTTCTGCAGATACTTCCGAGAATGTAAATACCTGTAGCAACGCCGCAGTGAATAAGAAAATATTACTTTTTGCCAACACTTCACCCATACAATGATGTTTACCTGTAACATTAGATTGATTCACATTGAAAATCATTACTGATGTTACACAACTTCCTTTTAAGATTAGGAAAATGAAAGATTAATCCAAAGTATACTCACCAATACTGAACGGCATGTACTGTTCAGGCAGTGAAATATTACCCTTCGCGTCAATGAATCTTTCAGGCCGAAATACATCAGGATCACCCCAAGATTCGTCCATTAGAAGTCTATTGAAATTAGCCACGATCATTGTGTCCTAAATGATACAAAATACAAATCTATCAACCGTGTGATGAAAATTGTTATTTAAAAGAAAAATAATGAATAGTACAAACATTAACATCATAAATATTTGATTCGTGAAATCTATGCATAAAATTGAGACGTCTATCATTGAGTTTGTGATCATGTATTGTCCGGTATATTAATCATACAACATGAATATGAAAGTTCATTCAAAAATATATTTTCAATCTCTAAGATTGTGGTGATTCTATTGAAATATATTCGAATCGCCCTTAAATCATCCGATCATTAAATACCTTTGGTATTCGATGCCCCATAATATTCGTATCTCGTATGGCCCTATGAGGAACATTCATAGTCCTACCCATAAACATTCTTATTGACTCCAAACTGATGGCATTCACGTACGGCATACTGAAAGAATAATACATGGGCATTATGAATACATCAACTACATATTGATTTGCAGCAACTATTTCATAAAAGTTTATACCGAGGACGATCAGACAATGTTGGAAAACGATCTCGACCAATTACACGGTCAATTTCTTCTTGTGCTCGCTGCTGAACATCTGGATACAATACCAAATACAAAAAACAAAAATTCAAAGCCTTTGTTGTAGTTTCGGAACCAGCCATGAACAAGTCCACGCAAATTGCTAGTAACTGCGACTCTGGAGCAATAATTATCAGTTAAATCATCTGACACTTTTTACTCGGATTGGTATTATTCTAGAAGAAATTTTCCGAATATACCTGAAAATGTTTTATCATAAGACTCCAAGTTCAAAATTTGTAAATAAGCGTCCATGAGATCTTTTGGTTCATCAGGATCAAAACTTTTTTTATGGTCCGTAAGTTCTTCCTGAGGAAGGAGAAAAAATTCAGTACACCTAATTTATTCGTACTCATAACTGATTATCAATGAAATGCTTTTACATTTAGAAATGCCCACAGTTCTCGATGGGTTTCCATGAATACTTTGTAGCCAGAAGCTTCAGGTGCGATGAATCGCAGAATAGGAAAGTGACCGAACAAGCATCCAATCATGTCCACCTCTTTCATCATGGTTGTAAGAATTTTTTGCAGATGGTTCAGCTGTTTATCATCTTGATTGAATCTTTTTCCTGCCATCATCCTCCAAAGTGTATTAAGAATTGGGACACCAAATACTTCGTCCATTTGAACAATCATTTGCGTTGATTTAGCCGCATTTCTCACTTCATCATAATCTTCTGCCTTCATATACAAATCTTCAATTTTCATAGTGTTTGGCGACTTATTCGAAGCTGAAATATTTGTATCGAAATCCCAATTGTCCCCATTCTTGTTCTTGGAATATTCATGACTGAGTCGGTATATTTGTCCATCGTTTTTTATGTTATTGTTAACCGCAAATATGTCTTCATCTATATATATAGATTTTTCAAACTGCTTCATCAAATTAGCCACTAAATATTGTGTTTCTTCCTCGATCATTTCTGCCATATTATTCTTTCCATAGCCAAAATTACGCAAGTGCCGCAACACAAAACGACGCTGTTCAATCCACGTAGCTCCATCGGTGACCAAAACACCTTTGGATAAAACAATCATTGATACATCTAGTGTGCCGACGTAATGATAAATGTGCAACAAAAATTCACCTAGTCTCTGCCCGAATGTTCGCGCTTCATATACTGGTCCAATGGGTCGTCCATCGCATTCCTCATTCATTAGCATTGCTTTCATACTTTCGAAACTATTCAGAACGACGATACGATCCTTACCAATCTTTATACCAATAATTGGTCCATACTTTTCGGCAAGCATTGTACAAGTTTTATGTAGATATCCAGTTTTTTTCCGAATACGTGCAACTTCAAGCGCACACCCAAGAATCGGCCACCACTTTGGTCCTAGTGATGATAAATTTCATCGATATAAATACTGTACAGGCGCAATGTACCATATAATAGTTATGCAAATCACCTGGTGGATATCCTTTCGGTTTCAATGAACCGAGATATAGCAATAGCAAAACCAAAACAATGAACAAGACGGAAAATGGGATCATTCTGAAAATATCCATAACTTTGACATTTATTACACGGCTACAAGAGTTATGTACAAGTATATTTACACATCAAAATTTAAAAAAAATGAACTATTAGACAATGTTAAGATTGTTTGTAATGATTTCATGTATTGAAAGATATGAGGGTATACATATCATGAATTACGATATGTTATGGTTTTTTTCTTCATATTTTTTCAATATTTGTCCTGAAAATATAACCGTTCGGGGGACTTTTTTTAGAAAATATAGTGAAAAAAAACTCATCTTGGTTTTGGAATGTCTTAGTTTTCGCTTATACTTTACGTAAACATGTTTTCACTGTTCGTAAAAAATGTTCAATTTCTTTCAACATCATTTTTACTTGCGCAACGCGCTCAAGTGCATATGCTTTCTGCACACTGAATATAATGTACTGTCCAGGTGTTGCGAATTTACCCGCCCGAAAAGAAAGTGAAACGACTGCGATCTCATGAGAGAAAGTTGCATACGGAAGGTACCACACACATGGTTCGTGAATCGTAAAAGTTATCCACCTCTTCCACAATGTGTCTCACGACTTTCTTATGTAATAATTTGCTGAATTAGATGTCATTCAGGACGCGTGTAATGGGAAAAAGTTGTATGTGCAATCTGTGTTTTCGATTCGGTGAAACTTTGAAGAGCAGTAGAATACGAGAATTAATTCCAATAATTCGAAAAATACGAAAAATCAGATTTTTTATTTCACAATATAAGTATCACAACACTCCAATGTGTGCCATAATCGACAACAAGCATAACATAAAGAGAAATTTTAATTAATATGATAATTTCCAGGATTCAATCCCGTTATGTAGAAATTTTTTCGACAAAATGGACAATGTTACCCTTGAAATTCGCGATACGATAATCACAGCTTACAATTCCGAATGGTTAGTTGACGGTATCCTCATATTTCGTTAAATATAAGATTTTATTTAGAATGAACGTACAATATATATAAGTTTATAATGAGAAAGAAGAACATACCTAATCACATGCGAAATAACGTCGAGCATCGTGAGAGTGGAACTGCGTGTTCACCTCGTACTGAAACGGCTTTTAAATCTTCGGAGATATACAACGCAGAATATCTTCGCATAAACAGGAGAGAGAAAATTCAATGGCGAACATGCTCACACATTCACTTTTTACCTAATTCTATGGCTTTTGGATTATAAACGGGGAGGTGTTTGTGCACCGATAAAACAACATATTAAAATTTAGTCATGTGAAGTAATTGACGATAATTTTTACAGATATTAAAACTCTTCGTTATATTGAAATGCATTATATACATGTAACCAATTTGTCAAATTCAAATACGATCTGACGATTTGCTTCCAATGATTTACACCGTAATTCCTTGGATTAAGCTGCATCATTCTTTTGGTTGTGTGTCTATTGTAATCGGCAATCGGTCTCCCCAAGTACTAGATCTTGCACAATAAAATAGAGGTCTGCAAACAATGACAAGAACATTGCAAAGCTATTATTCAATTGCGAAAAATGATATTATGAGTTAAATTAAATATACGGACCTCTCATGTTTTCCTTTCGAGAAAATAATTTCTTGTAACTTTCCTGCTCCTGTACACATCCTGCATATTGCACGGCAAGAACCTCGGATAACTGGTTGTACTATTCTCGGCCAATAATCTTTTTCTTCCCGTTGAGCGCCTGATCCAAATAAAGCATATATTCATAAGGATTGCACAGAGGATGTGATAAAACACGATATTATTTAATACCTTTCTTGAAAACCACATATGAGTACCGCTCTACTTGCGATATCAACCGTTTGCCGAATGAAATTTGAAAATATTTTGCTTCCATCTTGCACACATCATTAGTGTCAACTCGTTTCGGACATTCTAAATCATGTGGACACTGAGAAGAAAAATCGCATGGTTCTACAATGAGAATATCTCTTTGCTTCACAATTTTCTGCACTTACATCATGATAAAATTAACAATCGCATTGGAGAGGAGAAAAGTATACAGACCATCACCTTCGTCTTATCCCGGAATAAGAAGCAAAAGCTACATAGCAATCGAGAAGCGATTTAATATCTGTGAAGAGTGCATGGCTGTTCTTGAACACCGACTCATAGGCATATAGGTAGGTGAATGACTACTTGGGAAGGAACAATGGATGACTTTTAGTCACTTCGTTCAACAGATTAGTACAACTGTATGTGACAATATCTATATGAGTCGTTTGAAAAACTAGCTCTTGAGGAATAAAGATTTCTCTGGTTCAAGGTTTGGCGGAGGAAATATATCGCACGACGGTTGGTCTATCTCTGATATTAAATATTTCCATATATTGATAGTATTCCTTAACCGTTATATACAGGCAATATGATTCGAAAATTCCATGAAAAAATCACAGATCTACATCAACGTCTGATCCTTGTCCCGATGCAGGAATATAGTGTGCCAACCTCAAAGCCTCATTTTGCAGTCTTATCCTCGTTTCGCAGAACTGATACAACTCATCACTTTGGTGATCAATATAGTTAATTACGGAGCTGTTGATTCTCGAGATGAAACAGATACATGCTAGTGATGATCGACTCTCTGCCACCGAATTGTTATTTTTCAGGTCAAAATCGAAGTGTGACGCGAGAAAGAAGCAATTACGGCTATTTTGAAGTCTTAATGATATAGGATAATCGTGTAAAATTTTAAAGAAACCGATACATTCGTTTCCAATTTATTCCTAACGAATTCTTAGAATTTCAGTCCCGAGTCGGGAATTATAGAGAGAGGGCACTGTACTGCTTTATATATATATAATGTATAGGTTCACACTATCATAATGCTCTGACACGATTATGCCACTTCTTAATAAGAAATTGTGATATTGATAACAGATTATTCTGTAGATACTTACCGGAGAAAAAACGAATCCATCTTTTTCCGGATCCTTCTGTTTTTGAATGTCTATCAAATGGATAATGAACTGCCTGGCTTCTGATATAATCTGTCAAGTAGAATACAAATATGATAGTGGAATTTTCATTCAAATTTTTCAATATTATAGGATTTTGAGCAAACCTCGAATCCGCCTTTTGTACCACATTCGACGAGCACCAAATACTTGTCAGTTTTCCTCCATAAACTCGCAATTGTATCTATTCGCATTTTCCGGTTCGGCAATTCCATCAATGTAAATGCGCTCACCACTATGTCGTAAGTAGGCTGAATGGATTCAGCCATCAAGAAACAAAGTTTTGGTTATAACGATACGGTACTATTACTTCGCATAACTAACATTGAGGATTGTTTATATCGTTAACTTCATTTACGAAACCAAAAGGTTCTTAATACGAATTATCTAGTCTGGGTAAAAATAAATGAACAAAAATTACAACATCCTTGTAATTTTTGTAATAATTGTTTTGCTCAACATTGATAACATATTTTTAGAGAAACAGTAGTTATAATCTGACTGGTGATATTTTTTTCAATACACCCTATCTTTACAAAATGCGAAAAACCTTTTGCACGAAGCCATAGTTTATGGCGAATTGCTATGTTCTATCCAGAGCTAAAATATGACCCTTCACTGCAGTCCAACCACAGGATCAAATCGAGGTACCTGAACTAGCAGGCATAGCAGAAAAATCTACGTGGCGACGCTTATGACAGTCGAATTTGGATATTAATTGATGCAATTTCCATCATGAGGTAGTGCGGTAACCCTTCACCATCATGATTAAATAAACACTCCATACCACCGGTTAGAAAACTCATCTGGTTCATGATTCACGTGCTTACAGCTCAGATACAGATATATTGTTTTCGAATTATATCAACATTTTGCAAAAAAAAAACTGTACCTCTCCTCGAGATTCCTACCCTAAAAGTTGCATTTATAGGTTACTCAGCTAGCGTAACCTGTGTTCAAAATGATACATTCATTTGACTCATCCGCAGCCTGATTGATACACGTTCTACCCCGTTCAACATGTGAATCCAACTTTAAAATCTGTGATACCAAATACAGTGTCAACGCCATTGTCATTCAAGATAGGGATATTTCATTTGAACAAAAGAGTTCATGATCATTAGATTATCCGCTATATCAATCTGACGATACGGGTAATCAGCTCTAGCTCGTATGAAAGAAAGATAAGTGCTATTCAACCGTTATTATTTACTTTCATTGACAAGAAAAGGTGCGCAATGACTAAAAATGCTCAAGATATTTTAGTATTAGTAACATTGAGACGCAATACTACAGCTATTCATATATTCTGGTGATTTGATTCCATCAATAATTTCTCTGATACTCCATCAGAAAAATAATATATGGATTTCCGAAAGTTCATTTTTGACCACAGTCAGCTCTAATTATTCAACATGAAAATAACATATCTTACCACTGAAGCAATAGGCAAATATTGTCGATGAAACGCCGTACTTTTGATTTTTCGATCGGCACCAGCCATTATTTTTTCGGCTAGATCGTTTATTTCTGTTGATATATCTATACACATACGTTCTTTCAATGAATTCCGCCAAACCTCAGTCGCCACCCTAAAGAATGAGATGGAAATCATTGTAGAAGATCAATTATGTTTATGTTAATGAAGAATCGTAATAGAACTCACCAAGATACAGTTCCAATACCAGAGCCGAAATCCAATAAGGTCTTGGGCCTGAAAGCCCTATCTCGCGATTGAATTTCTCCAATGATTTTGTGTAAAATAGCATAATCTTGAACCCCTCTTGCCAGCATATACATCAAACTCCTATGTGTATCATATTGAATTGCCGCCCAAGGGACGATTTTTCTTTTCAACTGTTTTATAGTCTCATCATGGACTTTAGTCTGAATATCATCAACTTCAGATTGATTCCCTGCGGCATTCTCCAGCCTGTTCTTTACATCTTCATTGATTTTTTTGTACGTCGCACCAACCAAGTCTTTTTCAGGTGGTGGGAATCGCGCGAGAAAATGTCGATGGAGATCCCTGGCATCTTTTATAACCTCTTCTTTCGAACGACCTACCAAATATTTCAATAGCACTTCAGTCGTTAATTCGCATCATTCATTCATATTACGAAATCTCTACAACCTCTGTATGTTCTTCCGAGAGTGACAGTTAAGTGGAACTTGTGTGATAAGTTGAGGAATATGTACGAAGATTTGAAAAATTCTTAAAACCATCCCTCTCATCAAAGAATGCCAGAGTGGAATGACAGGAAATTTTTAGCACTCCTTCGATATGCTATATATGAATACTATTTTGGAGAGTTGGTCGAAATATAGTATAAATATCTGCAGTGTTGATACAAACGAAGAGATTTTGTCCTTAAGAAGGTATCAAGTCATTCCGAGGTAGTTGAAGCATTTTTCACGACACACACGAACCAAATTACATTTCGCTCATCGTGATATTCATCAAGAAAAAGAAAACGAACGGCGAGGATTGAATTTAATGGTGCAGCCCATTCATTACTGCGTGGAAACGAACGCTGGTCCAAGTTCTTAATCCTTATATTCCGATAACTCACACATTGAGGACCATAGAAATGTACAGTTCAAAGAATTTTCGACACAATTTAGTAATTGAATATTGGAAAAAGAGAGAGCTCCAATAACCGCTTGACTGGTCAATAAGTTATGATTCGTACATGGTGAGAATTTCACCCAAGAATCATAAGACTATTGATGTGTTGTACACTTCATAGCGTTCATCAGTAAATGCAGAGAATAAATGTATTGAAAATTTTATTAATTTGAAGATTCGTGTATTCTCAATAAATTATGATGTACTAAGTAATTCAATTCGGTTATATAATTATATCGTCCTGAGACAGCCAAAACCTTCCAATGCAACCAATTTATAAATTCGACCTGCATGATAACTCATTTTACAGTTTATAAAGTTTATGAATTCATGAACACAAACTTCTTTCCCCCAATATTATCCATCTCGATGGAAATGATGTTAGTGCAAACATTTTTGTGTTACGGGTTCCAACCTCAAGAATGAAATTGACATACCGATGATCTCAATCGGTATATTTCTGATTCCCGAAAAAATTATAAATTTGACAATTCCGCCAGTGAAGTATTGAACATACCTAACTGACACATTGTCTCAATTTCAAATCAATCCCAGTCATCCTAATTCATATCAGAACTATTGATTGCGGAGAAAATAAAATTTATCTTCCCCTGCGAAAGTATTCCTTCCCATCCCTGATCATAACTTCGTCATGAAACCAATCAATGAGATCCATACAGAATTGAATAGTGGAATTAAAATTTTGAACAATCGTGGACTCAGTCAAACTTATCAAAATTAATTCCAAATTCTTCGAAAACACATTTATACATCATTACCTTCTAACGCACGGTTCATCGCTTCGATGATCCATTTTGGCAAAGCTATAGTTGGCCGTTCAATCCTGCCTTCATGTTTACGTGGCTTTAGTTCATCTTTTCTAATCAGCTCATCTATCTTTTCATCCAAAGTGATATTTGGCTTTACTTTTCTTTGCACTTTCGTTGAGCACTGGAAAATATAAGCCGGTTAGTAATTGACCTCCTCGTGCCAATTGTATTTAATATAAGTAAACATTAGTGTTACTTTGCGAGTTTCAACTCTCAAATGACAATAAATTTGCTTAAACATTTTTGCGCTCTAGCATGAAAATTGAATTATGAAAAGTCAACGGGTGTATTATTTTCCATCAACGTTCTTGATGCCCGCATATATATACTTTATACACAAACATGATTCCATGATTCCATTCACAGATTTATACAACTCGTGTTAGTATATAACCTAACCTCACTTCCGCCATGGACGAGAAGCGATGTACGAATCTACCATTTTATATTTATAAACACAAGTTATCAACAGATGAATTCTTATTGCATCCTGTTTTACCGATGGTAGGATCAGTGTAGAATTTTTCTGATGGCAGCACTGTAGTTTATCATTCGTGAATTACCGCCATAGTTTGCACATCTGAACAAAACAAAAAGGAGGACCTGTACCTAGAAGAAGTAGGTACTGTGAAACCTCGAACATCATAATTTTTTCCAAGTTTTTGATCATGGGCATAGGATTGGACAAAAATTTTGAAAACCACCAAAATCAAATATGCCCGTGCAAAACTCAGCTAGATATCCACAACGTAACTCTGCAAATTAGCATTGTCGAACCTGGACAACTCGGCATTCTGTTCAGTATTACGGGAGGAATTTGAAGAAGTTTGGGTGTCTGATCACAATTTTTTTTCAATGCGACGATCCAAATTCAGCTTATCATTTCTAAATCGATCGTTTTATACGACGTGTGAGTTCATAAGAGAGCCATAGAAGAATCTTACTTAATTTCATATTTCCTACAATTCACAGTGGCTTTTTTGAATATATATTTGACAGAATGTCATTCGTCGTATTTTCCGATGGTGAAAATCTGTTTACATGATTGTCATAGTCGGACTGTGTCCACAGATTGAATCAGAATGGTTCGAATTCAATTGAAGAACTGAAAAAATATGCGAACATAAAAAATATCCTATTTTTTCATGAATTCATACGTTCCTTGATCTGTTAGAATCAAACATTTCAACTCTAGTAGCAATCATAAAATTCTTATATATATATAACTCTGATCCAATCTATATAGTTCCAAACTATCCAGCAATTTTACAATATCTTGTCATCCACCTGTAAAGAAATAATCCAATGAATGGTGCTCCGCACTTCCCACGTACATCTTTTGGCCGTCTCATGATTATAATTGCAAACTTTTCTGACATCTGAATTTTTCAGTCTCCACACCATTGTCCCCTTATTTTATATACATCGGAGAAGAAGTACTACATTAAAGAAGAGGTCAATATTCATCATCATCCAGAATTTGAAAATACTCCGAAAAATGTCGAAAGTGAAAAATGATATATTAAATCAATTTACAATTGAATTATTTGAAATATCCACTGAGCTCATTTGCTCTCATCAGTGCTTGCGTTATCACTCATCCATTATCACATGCTACCATTCCGTTGCCCTCGACGGTATAATCGCTGTATACCAAATGAGTATTTTTGCAATATGACCAAAACAGGAAGTAAACGCGTGTAGTTCGTGGTTTTGATCATTAGACAATACTGTTTCACCATTGTATACAATATTTTCTCGCTACATTTTCTTCCAACAATACCCACGGACAATATTCATAAATACAATTTGTTTTTTAATTTAAATTGTTGCAGATCGCCACACGTTCAACAATAACAACAAGTATGGAATCGAACTGGAGGTGGATTCACAGAGTGAAAACACGAGTATAAACGTGAGATGGTAATGCAGCCAGTATGTATGTATTTACAAACGCCCACTCTCAACAATCCGCAACTGCGTTCATACACACACGACTTCGGTATTGATTCTCTTGTTAGTTCAGACCCTCTTGAATGCGCAAGTCTCATCAGTCTGTCAGATGAATGACGCGCTTTCGTATGAAGCCGAGGATCGTTGGCTGCAATCAAGGTGTGAATCAAACCAGCTGTAGACGCCTGTGTCCACCTGGATTTGTGCAGCGAGGATGAAAGCTGAGTCTTCGACCTGTAGACTCTCAATATTGTTTGTTGTCCTGCTCATTAGTCTCACCACCGGTGAACTTGAGTTTTATCAAGGTGAGTGTTGCTATACATCTTATAAATAAACGTAGAATTTCATCGAGCCATTATATTAACTTTATCTTTTTAAACTGAATGTATCATAGATACTTCGAGTTCGTGATCAACATACGAGCTTTACGAAGCTCAAATTAAATTATTCTGCATGTTTTTCCTCCTTTATTCATGATGTATCGTCATTTGGCATGAAACTAGAATCTATATTTACGCAATATGGTATATTCTTTCATCATACACTTTGTATTGGAACAACAGACGAACTACTGGATAGAACAAAGACACTTTTATTGCAAAGCTTATTCAGTGAAGTAAAATTATATAACGTTAACATGTGATGCGAATAAATTCTTCACCTAAACTTCTGTCAACAGGTCATTCCGTAGTTTAGGAATATCGGGGGTATCATGATGAACCATACATAATTTTTCATGGGTCATTCATGGGACAATTAGCAGATGTATGTGGCGACAAAACAAAATATTCATCCCGAATTAAAATCGTAGGGGTTCGTCTCTAAAATTAAGTTGACCAGCATATGTATCTATGTGTTTCTACTGTCCACGCAACAGATTCATTAATATTCTGTAGCCACGTTATCTTAATCCTTAATCCTCATTAATGACATGGAGCAACTTTATATCGTTCGGAAATTATGCGTGCTTATTAACAGCTATTATAAACACTGCGAATTTCATCTTATATTATGAGTGAGTAAAGTATTGCTATGATTTTGGCGTTCTTGAAAGTTTTGTGTTAGGATTGATTACATAGGTTTCTTTTGAGAAATTTATAACGCTGCCGTATTTTTCAGCTAATCTCCCGGAATTCTTCGCTTTCATGGCGCGTTTTGAATTACTCCAATTGTGGTCAAGATTATTAATAATAATTTGCAATATATTTTTATATGCATAGTTTTCATATTCAATGTTAAAATATTCAACTCAAATTTTTCGAAATGTTTTGCTACGAACATCGAATAACATCCATCATTCATATTGAGTTCGAAGACGAGGTATGCAACTTTTTTTCAGGAATTGATTTGGAAATGATAAATTACCATTCATTCTAATGTCGCAGCTGTTGTGATCATATTGAGAGAAGAATGGTTGTTTCGATATGATGAATTATATTTTCCATGAGTATATCATGTTCGAACTGAATCACTAAATTTTGTTCACATAAATTTTTGATTGTTAGTAATAGAGACTTGTTTTTAAAAGGAGACTATATAAGACATACAACGTACATTTTCTAATGTGGATTTCATACGACCCCGCTAATTCAAATCAACTTTATTGCCATTTGTATTGAGTTATTACTCATATATGATGATTGGAAACGAGACAAATAATATGCTATTTGATCAACAACCGCATATTTTACCCATGTTCTATATGTATAATTAGACGAAGTCGAAAGGATTTTTGAATTGGCTTTCTCTTAGGGTGAGAGTATTGGAGATGAACAAAATCATTTAATCAAAAACAAATATTTTCATTGCAATTCTAAATTAGAAACACGATAAACATTGTTATCAATTATCTTCAGGCTGTGAACTGCCTCGCTTAATTCCAACGTTATCATTTACCTGCTTTCATGCTCTAGTACATTTCCACCCTTATGACGCTTTATTATCAGGGAGCAAGTTTGATCATTTTTTTGGATTCATGGTCCTCACAATCAAAGTTCTAAACTAAAGTATATACGAATATTCCAATTCGCAGTCGACAATATATCAGCTGAAAATTGGGAAAGTAATCTCACAGCGATATTACAATACATTACAATATAATATAATACGTAAAATATTCTCTTGTTGGATGTCTCGATCCTTTGCCTAATACGAGAATTTGTGGATAGATTGATGAAACTTTCAAACCCAATTCTCACTCTTATGTTCGCAGATGTTGAGCCGAGCCCATCGGAGGATGTGAGTTTCAAAACATTCAAAAGATTTCTGGAATTTGAAAATCAGCATGAAGTACCGCATTCTCGTGTGTTACTTCAGCCATATCCCCTCAGCTACATGAACTATCTGCCTAAATACTCGACAGACAAACAAAGGACAATTTTTGACGTGTTGCTCGAACATCCACGGATTCTGGAAACACTGCAGAAAAATAAGTTCAGAAATTTGAATTATCAGCAGCGATTTGAATACGATGCACCAAATGAATATCCACGATCAGTTGTTGAACATGATCGCTCTTATACTAACTTAGATTCTCCTTCCAAGCCTTATGAATATCCTAAAGTAAAGATACCATACCCGGTGAGTTTCGTGAATGAGAGAATGTATTTCAGTCATGGTGGTCATGGTCCTGCTCGAATCGGTTATCCGAATTGGAAAAATTTTGAAGATAATATGGCGGATAATACGTTGACAAGAATGCAAGATGAACTCGTTGATCCTCACATATCAAAATCATCCAATACAATGAATGTCCATTCAATTCCGAATCTATCAGAAAAATGGAACGGACCCGAGTTCACTTATAGATTCGATGAACCATTAATTAATGTTCGGGATACATTCGCTATAAAACCAAATGACCCGCGTTATTATAACGATAAAATTTCATCAAACCACGAAACTGAGGAACAACCTATCCAGGATGATAATCATTCACATTCCACCGAAGTTCAGAATGGAAAGATGTCCACAGGTTCAGATAATTCAATCATTATGTCTAATTTGAATGAACGGGAAACGATGAACAATAAATTTGCAAAGTTTCATGACATGATGCCCGAACCTCAGAGGCGAACTGATCACGACACAGTTATCGCTACCGCTACAAATTACAAATTAAACAACGATGTTTATTTCATTGGTTCGTTACAGTCAGTGCTTCAAATTCATATTTTGCGTAACAAAAGCATTTTATGCAATTTCCTCTTCTATTTCAGCAATTGTCGCGGGCTGCAGCGCAGCTGCAATGTTTGCTCTGGTTCTCATCAGTTTAACTTGGTGCAGGTAATGGTGGCTTCATAATAGTCGAATATCATATGAAAAGAATGTGACATGCTCATGAACACATACTTGAATTAGCTCCTTTTGATTCAAACATCAGTTATTTCACTTTCTTACCTCGTTAGAAAATTACTTTATATACAGTCGTTCTACGCATTACAAAATTAATGCTCGTTACATATGTCCATATTATATATCAAAGACATTTTAACGTAACGATTTTGGATATGATAGTTATCCGTACACAGGTACAATATTCAAATTTCATTAACAGACTGCAGCGTGGCGTAAAAGCTGCTGCAGACATTGATTATCCAGCCTACGGTGTGACCGGGCCAAATAAGGATGTTTCTCCTTCTGGAGATCAGAGACTGGCCCATTCGGCGCAAATGTATCATTTCCAACATCAGAAACAACAAATAATTGCGATGGAAAAGTGAGGATTCAAGTTTTGTCATTTTATCCTAATTCAAATTATACAGATTTAGAAAAAATTCGAGTCTTTTTGATTAGTGATCGATATGGATTCAGATAGTTAGTTATCTTCCTAAGTGAATATGTCAAAGTTAATTTACTGTAAAAATAGGATGGAAATTATCAACGAAATGATAAAAAATCATGCAATAATAATATTCTTACCTCAGCTTGGATGGAACTTTTGCTATTATAGAAAAATTTTCCATCGATGGCTTTGCAATTTTTTATCAGAATCACACATTCCTCATACTTTAAATTTGCTCGTCTATTATAATATTGTGTACGAGATAAAGTCGGAAGTAGCTAGCTCAAATCTTCATTATGCAATATAGTGCCAATGAAATTTTTGATTTTCATCACAGATCAACGGCTGTTCGTGAACCCGGTTCAGTGTCTGAAGCAGAAAGTGATGAAGAAAATGAAGAAGGTGATTACACCGTGTACGAATGTCCAGGTCTTGCTCCTGTAAGTCGGAATCATTCTATTTTATTCAACACAACTCTTGTGTCTAATACTGATCTGACTAATTATACCGTAAAGGCCGGCGAAATGGAAGTTAAGAATCCACTATTTCATGATGATCCAACTCCAACGACACCGTCCCAAAAACTTAAGGATATGGATCACTCAAAGCAGTAGCGTGGGGGATACAGGCAATGAAAATGGGAGGAACGGTTTAGTTTGATTTGAAAACGGAATTCCAAATTGAAATAACTTCTTGGGGTGCTCAGCCCCTTCCAAATTATCATATCTCAATCCTGCATATACATATATAGCATGTGTATGAACATTTAATATACTACCGTATAATTTTCCTATTCGTATGAATCATTCCAACGAATTCGCTCCTCGCGAAACTGATCTTGAGGAATGGCAAGAAAACCGGTAAGGTTATTTTTATCGCAAGATTTCATATGATATATTTATAATGAAATTTTTTGACAACCGATTTATTCGACTACCGATTGTTTGGAACATCGTGACTTTTTTTGTATGCATCCATAAACATACTAACAAACAAAGCATAAATATCAACATAGCACTTCATCTTCTCACAATTGAAAGTTCCTTAATATTTTCCAGCTCAGTTGAATTTTCGTTTAAATTTTGATCGTGGAGTAATATTGATGTGTGGAAACAAAATCAATGAAGTTCTCCAAGTATATAATAATAACATTCCATCTTGACCAATATTAATGACTTGAAACCTAAAGCAAGAAGAAACAAGAATGTATACACATGAAAATAGATAGTTACCGCATCAACTTCTTCCATCATGTGCTGTTTGTGAATATTATAATATATATATATTGTTCTGTATCGAACACATAAAATATAAGTACGTGAGGATTGATGTACTCGTTTAATACAAGGTTTTACACATAGATATGTGCATAATATCTATGTACTTATGTGATCGTGTATTGGACGCATCATGTACAAATAAGAGTTTCATCATCGTACGTTATGTTCGTATGACATTATATATGACTCCATTTGGCAATTCAATCAATTGGTTCTCACTGAGAGTTTCCATGAGTAGATGGACTGTCAGAACTAAGCCTTAACTATATACACATAATTATATACATATATATATATTTGGTTTTTTCGTCCATTGGATTATCATGGGTGGCAACATCTCGCCAATGAACGATATAACGATTACACCCGCATAGGTTTTTATGCCCAGTAACGGGATCTTCCCATTCCAATTTTGAACATATAATTCATTCAATTCGTCCTATACGAGGTGCAAAACTAAAGCAAATACTCATGCAAAATCAATGTACTGAATTCGAAGTTCGTTTCAAAAGTACTCTGAAACCATTAATATCTCAAGCTGATTAGGAGAATAGATATATCGAGTGAAATAGTGATAACTTTAAATTGGTGGAACATCGTCTGAGCAGCATTTTCACACATTAACTCGATAGCACACAAAAACTGAAGTGCATAGGATGAGTACAAAAAATATCGCAAAGAAGAAAAATTGATCATAAACAATTGATTGTCTGAAATGACTCCATTACAAATTAATTAGTTGAATCATTGACATGCATTTCGTTATTATATACTTTCTTTACACACTTCCGTATCTATGTTGAAATTTTTATACTCCCTTACAATACACAAAAACGACGTGGTATAATAGCAGCTATCTCTATTCTCATTCTTATATCTATTGCACTTCACACTTCATATTTCCATGATATCATTTAAACACCATAAATTAACTGAAAAGAAACATGCAACCATTATCAGAATTAGTTTCTCACACCGTTCAGGACGAATTATATGGACCAAAATGATGATTGCACGATCACAATTAACTCTCGAATATTGGACTACATATTAATTTTGTCTCACATCTGACGTGTCAATACGTTAATTTTGTGTTCGGATTGGCATACCGCTTAATTACAGAAGAATAAAATTTTGGCACATATTTTGTAACAATATTATGAAAATAGGTCTAATACATCGCGATTTTCATTTTGTTCTTGAATCAGTTTCAAATACGACACTTTTTGCCTTCAGATTGCGAACAATCGCTTCATCATACTAGAACTACCAAGCTTATCGAAGCATATTTTTCAGATTAATTAAAAATTATTTTGATTATATAACCACTGTTGTAAAAATCTGCAATTATTCCTAGGAAGACAGGATAACAATCATAAATTTTTGTTCGAGTCCACCTAACTGTTTCTTTTTTTATATTCGAGTAACATGATGCGACTGGGTTTACATTCGGAATCGGTTGCTCCAGTATTATTACATATTGTATGGCAATATAGAATCATACAATTCTACTCTATTTTCGGTATCCGTGATCTGAAGGTTTAATGGAGTAGTATGTCACGCTGGCCAAAAACGTAATTATTTTAGTTATTTATAATATATTTATAAACGGACGTCTATGAACGCTTCTAATTTTTAATTTGACCGACAGAAATCTTTATATATATAAATGCATATATATTTATATATTTATTTATGGAAAAGATCTCATAGATTCAGAAAAAAAAATCCAAAATGTGGATTACATATATGTAGATGTCATTCCTGTGAGATATTTTCAATAGGGTATATATGAGCAAAATCTTTATTGAGTAAAGAGAATATTTTAGCATGGGTACGAAAATAAATTTTATTGATGTTGTATCTCGTTATTATCAGATTATATTATTCTATCATATTCTAACACTAGAGTGTTAGTAATCTAGAGTGTGTACTGATCTCGCAATGAGAGATTACAAAGAATGTGGTGCGTACAGAAACAATCGATGAACTTATATGTAACACGATTGTTTTGGATCTGCAGAGTAATATTGTCAGAAAAGCTTGGCGAAAACACGACCAAGATCGAAAGAAAAAAACATTCGTATCATATTTTGTTCAAGTTTTTTCGTTTTCGCGCTTCAAAAATATAAAAAACCAAAGCTATTATGGTATATCGATACTTCCAACTACACGGTGCACGTTGACGATACATATGTCACAAATATGGTTTTATTTTAGTAAATAAATGATTTATTTTATAAATGGTATCCACAATTGTAAAGTTTCATTACGCTCTTGATCCTTCATTGACAAATTTATTAATCTTTAACAGTTACAAAATACGTCACAGAAAAATGAAACATAGCGATGGTTGTGCAGTTTCCACTTGAACCTCATCGTGAATAAAAATAGTAATTTGAAAGAAAGTGAAATTTAGCATAATTGAAGAGAAAAAAATCAAAAATTATTTACCAAATTTACGAAACTAATGATCGAAAATTGGTCTTCTTGAGATTAATTGACGTTGTGTACATTGGTCATTTTTTTGAGCTCCTGTACCAAATGTTTATTATACATTTTATAGTTCACCTTCTCACAAGCTTGGATTGTCCCCTTCAATCTTGCTTCATCCTATATCAATATTTCAAATAAAATAAATTAGTTAGTAATGAAAGGTTCCTTCAAAATTGTCGGTTCCAGACTAGAAAGTATATGATTCAAATTGTGATAACATAAGGTCTTTTGAGTGGATATGAAATGTCTATCTTCAGTGGCGAACCACTAGTCTGACTGAAAATAAATAATTCGAAGTCAGCCTGTGAGAACTTTTCCGAAAAAAGTCCACCGAGTATGAATATTCAAATACGATATTAATTGAATATACAAAGTTCATTGTTGTATAAACTACTCCTTAAAACTCATTTCATGAGTGAAGAATTCGAATTAAATTATGGCATAGTGAGATTGATAAATTATATGCATTATTCAACTTCCGCGTCGACATGTCATCATACCGATCAAAAAATTGTTAATGGATGTCTGTTTATAACTGCCATTCAACTCTTGATGAGACTCATATCTTTGAAATATCATTGAAAGAAATCAAAGACCCACTGAGAAGATTATATGTATCCACTATTTGAACTTTCTTTCAGTATGAGATGTGATGGATTACACAGACAACACCATGCACTTGCTCGAGATACACAGAAAATACATACGTTGTATGTTTCCACTCTTGTACGTATTTTGAATATATATGAGTTGAATGCTACTGAAGCAAATTTATCATTATAATCATCGGGTTGATTTTCACTCAATTCACCGAGCTCTTGAGCGCTCATTCCCATTATTTTTTCACCCTCATCACCAAATGCAGTGACCCATTGATTACCACTCCAATCTGTGATGTTCATCTAGAAGAAAAATTTCTCATTTTGAATTCCTACATTTACATGGTGAACAATCACAATATCATTATGAAATTCACATTACTTACATTTGTTAATAAGCGGTATTTGAAATTTGGGTATTCTCGGTCGCATTTTTCACAACGATACATATCATTATCGTGATCAATAACCTACAGAAAATAATCAATTAATTTTAGGATATACTCGAATCTCTATACAACATCAGGAAAACGAGAACCGCACCTTTTTTTTACATGCTTCGGAGGGGCATGCTTTGTACAATGCCCGTTCACTTCGTACCATGCTTACAGTAGCCTTACACATAAATACTTGAGAACTATCTTGAGACGCGAGACTCATCTCGTTTGCCTCACTCAAAAGCATCCAATCGGCATTCAAACCACCACCGGCCTTTGAAAGTGATTTCGATTCTTGAGATTTGCCTACAGTATTATACCATCCACGTAGCCTGTCGAGATTTCGTTGATTCAGTAAACAATTATATAAATGTATCAGTTTTAGTGGGATGAAAAATTAATGGAAATCACATATTTACCTATGCGCCTCAGGCATATCAGGATCTACTTGAATTATAGAAGTGACCAAAGAAGACAAATTTTTCCCATTATTGAATTCCGCAAGACGGGCGCCCTTAATTGCAATAACTGGATTTGCTGATCCATCAAACTTCTCAGCTACAGACCCCCATAGTGTGAGTGTGATCTGCAAATGTTCGAATAATCTTCACATCGTATTCTAATGAAAAATATTTTGAGCTTGGTCAAGTTTTGCAACCGAGCTTAGACGTTTTCCGCAGGAATATCCTCGTTGACGTCATAACCATTTTTCTCTATCAGACAATTCAAGAAGAGGGTTATATGCGGCAACGATATTTGACGGTATGCATAGCAATCTTATAAATTTTGTCTTTCCCATTTTATGTTACGTTGAACGAGATCTACACGGTTTTGTGTACATTGATCTTTTTTTCTTATTTCAACTATGAGGGGAATCGGAGATACCAATTATCATTTTAGCCAACTCAAATCAGAACAAGATAATGAAAACTTTCATTTTTCCGAAAGCCTTCACATATTCAGAAAAGGGTGCGTCACGATATTCAAAAGCCGAACAATTTTGACGATGAACGAGACCGAGATAGAGATAATGCAATGATTTGTTACCGATGAATCACTCATATCGACAAGAGTTAGATCACGTTTCCGTAATTCTCGTCCAGTTGCACGTGCTGTAATTGTTTGCACCTCATCAGCTGATTTCACAATCGCCAGAATATCTATGAACCAAAAAAGAACGAATTATGAGTATAAAATTTTCTTCTCAATAGACCTAATCAATAACAAATGAAGGAAAGTATTGAGTGAGAAACCAACCAACAATATCATCTTTCGGGCGATTCTCAACTTCACTTATTGGCACAAACGAAAAAGAGATTCCAGGGATGTCATCAGCATCATCATGGCACAAAGCAATTTCGGAATCACCAGTCAACGTCAACTCATATTCATTGTTTGTGTTATTGAACATTTTATTAGCAGTTTTTAACTGACCACGGGAGATATAATATACTTTGCCAATCTGAAAGAATACCCAACCAGGATTAATGTAAAGGATGAGAACTTCTTGGTGATTACATAATTTCTAATAAAACGTTACCTCAATCATTTCATAGAAGCGGTCAACTTGCTCAGTAAATCCGGTGCATCTTATTTCTCCACTTTCATCGACAAGGGTCATATTGAACAGCTTCCCTTCACCACGAGAATTACTCCAATGTCTAATGTCAGATTTATTTGCAACTCTGACCTTTGCCACCCACCTAAAAGACATTGTCCGAAATTGATTATTCACAGGAATCAATCTTCAACGTCCTCGCCACCAGCCTATAAAAATTTGGTGATTGCGATCCAAAACAGCATGAGCGTTAAGTGACTATACGTTCACAATAAGAATTACATCTGATATTATCACTACATTCACTGATACGATACCAATTTGTGTGGAAAAAAAAAACATCATAAACAAACAAATCAAAAAATCTGAGGCTGTGATAGAAATAATCCATGTATGGAATAGAGCCATTATTAATTGAATGTTTGGTAAAAAATTTAGAGACGAGAATATTTTCGTATTTTGATTTCATGCACTTAATACATTCGTTTAATTCGATGCGATACGATGCAGACGGAATTAACCAGGTTGGATGTAACTCAACTTCTCACAAATGATTTAGATACGCAGATAATCGTCATTATATTCTTCTTAGACCGCAAATCATGCAACGCACATTCATAAAAGAACACGTAAAACCATGATTGTGCGTAAAAAAAAACCCCAGGTCGGTAATCGTTTAAGAAATATCGAAGGAGCTAGTGCTTCAAAAAGCTTCTCTAATTTATCCTTCGCATGGATATTCGCATTCATCCGCATTTTTTTCAATTCTGACATGATCAATCTTCCCATAATTATCCGACCTTGTACCTTTTGGTTATGCACCATAATTCGAAAATATTCAGAATCAAATCTACCCTGAGTCTAGATCCCCTCAAATCGCTGGACGTTAAAAAATATGAGAACTTTACGTGCATCAATTTTGAATCTTTTTCTCAGACAGTATCCGTCACCAATCATTACATCCACTTCCGGTACTTCCGCAATATTAATCTTTTTCATGCAAAGTGCAAAATGAACCGAGAGATAGCAAACTGAGTTAATTCAATTGCAATGAATTCATAAATTGACTGTTCTCATCGTCAAATGTATATGGTTTGGGCCAACATTTATTCAGTTTCAGATATTCGCCGTTATAGCTAGGTCATGTTATTCATCTTATCAATCGGCTAATTAAAATAGGGCAATCAATAAGATAGATTAATAAAGGCACAGGCAGTCCTCGAGCCACGTCTTCCTGATTTAAGTCGTTTCGAATTACAGTAAACAAAATTTTGATACCATTCCTCAAACAAACGTCAATTTTATATGGAAATGTATGCAAAAAAAGACTCGAGTTAGGTCGATTTGATTTACGTTGTGTATTTCAAGAACCCACGTTCCATAAGTACGAGGGCTGCCTGTCCTATGTTCTCGAATGTGATTACCAACCTATTTTGGTATGGACTCAATGCAGCAATCGGTGTAGTTACGATCTCAACGCCTGAGGTGATAGATTCATTCAACCGTTTTTTTGCAGCTACTTAAAAAGTTAAAATTATTTACATAATGAAATTTCATCCAACCAATGAGCGTTATTCATACTGTTAATGCTTACCAGCCGAGGTAGATTCAACCATAGGCCGCTTAAGAGGTTGTGCTGTTTTAGCTGCATTAGTTGTACCAACAGCATTATTAGTAGCGTTGTCATTGGAAGTAGTAGCACCTCCAGCCTTATCGATGTGCACTGGATTCCCTATCTTTCCAGGCACTTCGCTGCCTGGAACCTTGACTTCGATATCCAGTACAACCATTATTTTTCTATTGATAAATGAAAACAAATTATTATTCTTCCAAAAAAATTGATAAACAGTTCGTTTGTTGCGAAGAATCGTCATTCACAATGTTGATCTTTCCCCTGGAATACGACATCAGCGTCCTCAAATATTAGGCGAGCAAATTGAAGATTTCAATTTTTACTTGATACAATTGTGAAAATTTTTGACAGAATATTGACACAAATATATGATAGCAAAAAACATAATCCTGGTGAATAAATATGATGCTGCATTATGATGATACTCAAATATGTGGTGGAAATGAGAAGGACGAATTTTCACGCACCAGAATTGCAAATACTCAAATTCCTCAGGATACATGACCGCAGACAGCTAAGAAACCACCACTCAAATATGAAACAACTGATCAAATATGTGATGAACATTTTTCTGTTTTTCATAGTACAGGAATACTGTGATTGTCAGATTTTCGCTAGCTTAATCTTCTAATTCGAGCCGTTGAAAAAGTATCTGATGAAATGATCATACGATCG
Organism: Meteorus cinctellus; assembly: GCA_030523045.1. NCBI lineage: Eukaryota > Metazoa > Arthropoda > Insecta > Hymenoptera > Braconidae > Meteorus > Meteorus cinctellus. The sequence continues at coordinate 875 of JAPYZF010000492.1, read as the reverse complement.
CAAGTTCCGTGATCATCAGTATCACTAAATAATGCTTCAGAAGAATCAAAAAATGTATTATAAAATAAATACGTGCCTTGGTTTACCAGCGTTATTAGCATTGCTTAAGGCATATCTTCCAATTTCAACGATTGAATTCTCAGTCAATTCATCATTCTTTACCATGTAATTCAATTGCGTTGCCAGCATTGTGAAAGAAGTTATTGTTACCCCATCAGAAAGAAGTAATCTGTAACGCTCGCTGTCTGTGCTCGTCAATCTTTTGGTTCCCTGTCAACGGATAACAAGCTGTGTGACCATTCATCATCTTCATCATATACTTAATGAACATAATGATAAACAAAACAATTGTTATATTTTGAGAAAGAAAAAAAAACATCGTACCAAAACTTGAAGAATAGGCTTTGTAACTTCAACTCCCCGGATGATATCCTATGACAAAAATTGTAGAGCATGAATATTATGAACGCTGAATAACTGTAGATACGTTAACAAACAACTTACGGTTAGGGCTCCTGTAGTGAGTGGAATCATTTTGATAACGAACAGATATGAAAATTGTATTTCACACGCAAATCGATGTATAACCAATTAATTTTCTTTTGTCACGTTGTTGGGGTACGGCGTTGTGTACACAGTGTTAATGGCGATTAGTGCTATGGATTCCCGCCATTCTAAACAATTCTCACTACCTGGTCCAATGATGTCATCGTTGTCGCTTTCGCATTTATAGAGGTTATATTTATTCTACATAGAAAGAAAACACGAGAACAGTTTCGTACAGTCACCACCAGATATGCCTGGGTCGTGAATTTTCCACTTCTATCCAATCTACCAATTATTATGCTCATGGGAGAGTAAAACACAGCGTGAAC